>JAGSMP010004210.1:0-33373 GCA_029286625.1 Parnassius orleans
GGCGAAACTTAAATGAAACAGGAGATGGGCAGCAGCATCTTCCTGATAACTACTCAAAATAATAATAAACTGCGGTTGGTAACATGCGGAGGCCTATGTTCAGTAGTGGACTTTTATAGGCTGTAATGGATAAATGGATATTATATATGGCTGGTTGAGAACAGAAGTGATCCAAGTAGCATTTTGTAAATTTCAAGATATGGAGCAAAACGCGTTTTCATGGCTACCGTGATGGCATTTAATAGATTATTACCATTGTGTAAGTTTGTGTGAAATTGATGTGAAAGACTTTGGCTATTTATAAAATATCTCTATTACCACCCTTGTCAAAATCTGCAAAGTCATAATCATCTGAGTAGTCATCATTGAAGTAAATTCTACTATCTCCTTTATGAAATTTTATTTTTCTCATTTTTGAAATTAAGATCCGATATCCAAAAATGCCGATAGCACTTGGATCACTTCTACATACTTTAAGTTGAGGTGTATGAAGCCCAAAAAGGTACCTAACTCAGTTTCCTAAAAAATGCGACTTGGATCACTTCTGTTCTCAACTAGCCATATAATAATATATAAGCCACTTGATTGTAAGTGAATGCTGTGGCCCATAGACATCTACATCTATTCTCGGTTAATGTATATGCGTTGCCACCCTGAGATCTAATATGGAATGCCTCATTTCAGTAAAAGGGGTCTACGGTTCCCTACACTCACCATACGAAACACAACAGCATTGAGCTGCTATTTTACGCTGGTATTATGACGGAATGGGCTAATCTTTTCTCCTTTACCTTTATTACAAGTATAAGTTTCTTATAGTTATTATTAAAAAATATCTTGAAATCTAATTCAGCATCGCCACCAGTTCTTAGTAACTAGATTTAAGAAGAAATTAAAACTATAATCTCGGAACTGTAACACAGAAATACTAATTTAAGTTTACGTAAAAGAGAACCAAGAGCTAGAAGCAATTTCTTTACAAAAAACCAACACAAGCACAAACTAACTTTTTGATTTACATTTAAATTCATACCTTAGAAGTCCAGAGCCACCTGCATCGACTTCCTGCATGTCTTACCAGGTTGTCATTACGGCCACTCTACACTTCGCTTACCAGTACGAGCTTTACGAGGCTGTCAATCAAGAACCTATCTGCCCCGTCGGATGTCAGTTCTTCAATCTCGATGGCCACCCATTGCCACTTCAGCTTGCTGATTTTTTGATTTGATTGTCGATTACTCAGATTTTATTGCGGATATCATCATTACGGGTAGGTTTTTGCTCAGAAATGGGATGCATGTCGACTGTGGTCTTTGCTATTTTACAGGCTTATAGAGGTAAAAAAAAATCTTGTTGTTAAAAGTGGTACGTGTAGAACACGTCGTGTGTAAGAAAATTAACATTTACCACAACATAAACTAAATCAAAATGTAAATTTTGTTAGCATTATAATGATGTTTACGTCGAACGGTAGGCTTAATAGAGCTTCGTTACGCTTTGTGATGTATTTTTTTTTTATAGGATTGGGTGACAAACGAGCACACAGTCCACCTGATGGTAAGTGGTTGCTGTGACCATAGACATCTACATTTATCCTCAATAAAGAATCAAAATGCAGATGCGTCGTCATCCGTGAGGACTAAGATGGAATGCCTCTTTCCAGTAAAATGGGTCTCCGGTTCTCTACACTCACCATACGAAACACAGCAGTGTCAAGGTGCCATTTACGCTGGTATTCTGTGAGAGCGTGGTCCTTCCCGGTCGAGCCGACCCATTCGTGCTACAACTATACTACTAATATAGCTGCAGCATGGCTCTACCACGTACATAATAGATTTACTAGTCTTTTATGTTATAACGCTAGAAATTAATAATAACGTTAATGAAATATCACGGACTATGTGACATTTTAGTAGTCGTTTGTCTAGTGATCATGATGATCATGTGGGCTGGTGATCATCAGCAGCAGCACAGAGTCAGAAAGCTGCCAGTGTTTCATTACCGTGCTTCAGAAAGCACGTAAAGCCGTTGGTCCTGCGCCTGATTTTTCTCCGGCCGTGTCCGATTGCGGACTCTATAGTGAGGGAATAGAGAATGCACCTGTGCTTGCACATACTCTAGTGCACTATAATCCTGTCCTGCGCAGATGGCTAGTCTCTGTTGATATTGGCCGCCGTGATAGAAATTTGGTATGAGGGATATTAATGTGGGAAGGATTTGCTTCAATGATTTGATTTAATCACCATGCTTGGCAGTCGGATCGGAGACTACATTAAGAGATGACTCGTGTCTTTGACTCTGCACCCTGTCGCCAGCATTGTGATTCTTCATCGAGGATAGATGTAAACGTCTATGGGCCACAACATCCACTTACCATCAGGTGGAATGTGTACTAGTTTGTCTTTCTTATTTTATAAAAAATCGCATTTCTCACATCACCTCTTACGACATCCATCGGACGAATTGGGCGATGGGTTCTCTTACGCCACAAACATATGACATTTTTATTTTTTTATAGAAGAGGAGGCATACGTATATGCGGCTGACCTGACGGTACTACTGCCCCCCGTGAATAACTGCAACACCATAGGAATCGCTAATTCATAAACTAGATATTAAATATTCGTGATGTTGTTTCGCCAATTTAAGTAGTTTTACAGTACCGTTACAGCCTTTTAAAGTCCGCTGATGAACATAGGCCTCCCCCATAGATTGACTCATAGAAGGGTTGTGATATTTGCCATATATGCCATAGTGTTACAGTATGGATATGTAATATAGATATGTTGTTAGTGTAGTTTAGGCCTAAGAATAAATTCAAATTTTAGGGAAATTCAGTAAAGTTTTCGAAGTTAGCTTCCAGTGGCGCTTTAAATTTATTACAGGTCTAATTGTACTTAAATTTGCTTTTAAATTCCCATTATTTGAAAGAACTTCTTTTTTTGAACTTCATTTTTTAGATAGAATTTATAATTAATTTTAAAGGAAATACTTTAATTATATGATATAAATTCACGATTCGGTGGCACAATGGTTGTGTAGTTTGGCTGCGGAAGTGCGGGCAGCGGGTTGGATTACCGTACGAAGCATATATTTCTTTTATAAAACTGAAATGACACACGAAGTTACAATCCACTTAATAGTAATTGGCTACTGCAGTTAATGGACACCTGCAGCCAACTTCAGACAAATAATACTACAGATGTTTGTCACTTATGAGGTCTACAATTGAATGCCTCACAACCTGTAATTATACCAGCTAGAGAGCCAGCCCTTACAGACCTGAACACAGTAGAATTGCAATAATATAACAATAAGTGTATGCAAATAAATATAAGGTTAGAATTGAATTAAGTGTACAAAAGTTTAACATATTTTTGTCTTAAAAAGTAAGTATATTTTTTAATGAATGTTGTGAATTAATGATTTAATTAATGATTTTGTGTTTTGTTTCTTTGAGAAGGGGATTGTGGGTGGTTTGAATATTTATATTTTATGTTTTGCATGTGGGGTATAAAATAAAGTCAGTCTCAGCTCAGCCACGGTCTTTTATTAACGTGTTCAAAATCATAAAACATCACAGTGCAAGCACTGCCATCTAGCGGCAGTAATACATAAAAGATATATAATACTCAGACGGAATCCTAGGTAGAAAGGAGTTCTAGCACCTAGTAAAGTAGTATTGATATAACCTATAAATAATTGTTTTGGGTTTGGGTGTCTGTCAGTGTGCAAATTGTGTACATACTTTTATGCGTATTAGCTGCAGCACGAATATATCGCCTTGACCGGGGAAGAACAACACTCGCACAAAATAAAAGCTTAACCCCGTATGAAAGGTGAGTGACGAAGGCCATGGTCACCGGGAGTGACAATGCAACTACTTTTTATTCTTAATAGAGTCATCGGTGGACTGTGTGAAACATTTTCAACTTCCTGACTTGGGGCTACTACTGAACCCAAATACTGATTTATTGGAAATCGAAGCCGGGACCTCATGAACAGTAGTCGCGCTTACGACCACTAGACCAACCAGGTCACTATATAACCTTATTTAATAAATAAAAAATAATGTTTATTTGTTCGTATTTTATGGGCTGCGATAACGTTCATCAGATTACGGTAAAACTTTGTCAACTTATTGCTTGCACTTGCGCGTAGATTACAGGCACAGTACATTTAACTTACAATAAGTGGCATGCGTCTTGTACCAACAAATTTATTTGAAACTTATATATATCAATCAAGTTCAATGAACCTATTAACATTCCTAATTAAAAAATATAACTCTTCCAAATTTAAAAAACAATATTTCCATAATTATTTCTTCTATAGCAGCAACGCGCCGGGAACCAGCCAGTCCATAATATTAATTGTAATAATGATTCGACCGGACATAAATAGTTTATTTGAAGACTTATTGAGACATCTATATCATTGAATTAACTTCAATTATATTATCAAAGCATTATTATGTATAAAGGCGTTTCCAAGCCAACGAACTTGATTAAAGCTGCAAAGCGACGTCGGCACAAATACAAGCTTACGTTTGGCTTAACAAGCGTTTCCTGATCTTGGCAAACTTTGTAGGATAGCCCAACTGGAGATATAAAAGCAGTACTTCTTTGTATATTTTCAAACATAATCTGGATGGTTTTTATCCTATCTATTCAAGATATATTATTAAACTTAAAGAATATACTTAGAATTTGTCTTAACTAAATAAAAATGTAAATATCTTGTATTAAAATATAAATAGTGGTGGCGGCGTAAGAGAAACCAATATCCCATATCATTTCTTAGGTGTCGTAAGAAGAGACAGAACAGGAGACAGGCAGCAGCATCTTTTTAATAACAACTCATACTTGTATAATCATAGAAAACTGCGGTTGCAAATCCGCACGACGAGCGTGGAAATCCTTTGAGTCAATCTATGGGGTAGGCCTATGTTCAGCAGTTGACTTTTGATTTGCCGTAATAAATGAATGAATGAATGAATGAATAAAATGTCATAAGTTAATGACCATACCTTAACCATAGAGACCTTAACAGTTCCATATTCGGTAGAAAATAATATTAAGTTAAAAATATTTTATATCATCTATTGAACACAAAGTCACAATCTATTTGAAGTTACAGGCGGCCTCCGTACATAGTCTCTTAAGTTATTTAGGAGTGGAACGATTTGCCGACGTTTGTCTTTCTGTTTGATTACGAGTGTCTTCAAGGTAAGAGTGAATGGGCATTTGTTACGATAAGACAGTGCGATATACCACTTTGTGACCACTAACCACCTGGTGCGATTGTAGTCAAGCACTGGTTTATAATAAGTTAAAAAAATACTTTTTGAGTTACGCCACTGACTGTTTGTATATAGTAATTTTAGACTAGCCCCGTTCACCCGCCATCATCGTCACTCAGTTTCTACGTCTCATCTACTATTTATCCGACTAATGGTACATAAATGGTGATGCCCATAGATACCTACATCGATGCTCAATTAAGAGTGACAACGCAATGGGTTATCATTTTGAAGACCTCGTACCGGTAACATTTGTGTAGGGTGGCCCCGACTAGATGGAATCAGTTCGATGGATGCAGTTTGCTCAAGACCTTGCTTTGTGGCATTCCTTGAGTAAGGCCTATGTCTTGACTTGTGGAGGGCTGTAATGATGATGATGATGATGACGGACTAATAAAACATCATCTGTTCATAGTAAGAGCAGTTTTTTTATTCTTTAATTTAACACATCTTCCTAGCTTATCTCAATAGCGCAGTGGAAGGATTTAGATGGAATGCTTCGTTACTATTAAAAGGGTCTGTGGTTCTTGTCACTCACTATACGTAACACAAAATAATTATACTTACTACAATTTTGAACTTACTTGAATTTTCATATGTGGTAGAGCCATGCTGCAGTTATTTTATGGTTGTAGTGCAAAAAGGTTGGCTCGACTGGGGAAGAATCACACTCTAAAAGAATACCAAAGTAAAATAGCAGCATAATGCTGTGTTTAGTTTGGTGAGTGTGGAGATCCGAAGACCCTCTTGACTGGAAAAGAAGCATTCCATTGTAATCCTCAGGGTAACAATGCATCTGCATTTTGTTTTAACCGAGGATAGATGCAGTTGTCTATAGGCCACAACATCCACTCACAATCAGATGGACTAAGTGCTCGTTTATCACCTTTACTCTATAAAAAAATAATTACGTTTGTATTCTGTGCGGAGCCAGTTACAATACGTTGTGTAATTGCACTACCACGTATAAACAATGTAACAGAGAGGTGCGATTATATTGTTTCGTTCAAATCAAATTTACTCTCGTCACCTCATCAAAACCTGTATTTGATCTGTGCTATTTAACTACAAAAATAATTTCCTACGTGAAAGCAAATCCAAATTAAACAACATGATTCTCTATCAAAATGTAAATTTCGAAACATCCTATTTCCATGGTACGGTAAGCGTGATAACCTCATTATAAGATTACTTACTGAGCTCTGAATATAAGCATTCATTAACATTCATTTATTGATTCTTTTATTAAAGCCTATCAAAATTCACTGCTGTACATAGGCCTCTCTCGTAGATTGCCTCATAAGGGTGACATTAGCCACAGTTACCATACTTTAAAACGGGTTGATAACCGCATTTTTTTAAACTATTTGGCGATTTTATCAGGGAGATGCTGCTGCCGATGGGCAACAACATCAAACAAATCCCTGATAAAAGAAAATGAAACAGGAGATGTCCTGTTTCATTTTCTTCTGTCGCCTCTAACGACACCTACGGAATAATACGAGGTAATGTATTTGCTTACGCCACCACTACAAGCAATTTTTTTTTTTAATTTATACACAGACAGTTGTTAAATATCTTGACGTTGTAAAGTCACTCTGCAGTTGTATTATGGCAGTACGAATGGGTAGGCTGAAGTGGCAATGGGCCAGCCATATAGCTCGAAGAACCGACAACCGATGGGGAAAGGTTCTCGAGTGGCAGCCTCATACCGGCAGGCGAAGTGTAGGCGTCCCCACTAGATGGAGTGACGACCTGGTAAGACATGCAGGAAGTCAATGGATGCAGGTGGCTCGGGACCGTGCTGTGGCGTTCCGTGGGGAGGCCTATGTTCAGCAGTGGACTTGTGAAGGGCTGTAATGAATGAATGAATGAATGAATGGGTAGGCTCGGCCGGAGAGAGAACACGCTCTCACAGAATGACATCATAACACAGAATGATAGGAGTGATCTAGTCTACATTTTATCCGAAAATCCTGGTGTTTTTTTTGTGTAATTGATAAATTAGGAAATAAATGATCATTGATGATTCCCTTAAACCTAAATGATGACAAATGACATTAAATAACACCCAGGCAAAGACGGGGCGGGTCGCTAGTACATTATATTTTTACAAAATAAATAAGATAAACAACACTGTTCAAAACTTTATTAAACCAACGGTGAATCGCTTTCTATATTACGGCAATAATTGTTTAAAACTGAGCGTCTAAATTTCAACTCAATACTTCCTATTTTCGTTTGAAACTTCTAATTAGTTTCGTTATCTTCAATAAAGATCGACCATTAGCTTTATCAAGCTTTCCCTTTGAGAACTTAAATATTTAAATGAAATAATTTCTAACATTAAGTAATGAAAATTGAGTGATTTATGAGCATTGCCGGATCAGTAATCTGAAGTGGCAATAGGCTGGCCATATAGCTCGACAACCGATCGGGAAGAAAAGTCCTTGGTGGCAACCTCGTACCGGTAACCTTTGTGTAGGTGGCCCGGACTAGATGGAATCAGTTCGATGGATGCAGTTTGCTCAAGACCTTGCTTTGTGGCATTCCTTGAGTAAGGCCTATGTCTTGACTTGTGGAGGGCTGTAATGATGATGATGATGATGATGACGGGCTAATAAAACATCATCTGTTCATAGTAAAACAATTTTTATTTTTATTTAACACATCTATCTAGCTTATCTCAATAGCGCAGTGGAAGGCTTCATGGCGGCTCCGCAGCACAGTGGTTTAGCAATAAGTTTCAGCACTAAGGGCCACGGGTTCGAATCCCACGGAACAAGTATTTGTATGGCCTACAAATATTTGTTCGTTGTTTGTAGGCCATACAAATATTTGTTCCGGGTCTGGATGTTTGTCCTTATTTAATTTATGTACATAAACTGCCTCCATGATGAAATCCTAGTGTGAGGACATTGTTATAAAACAGAAGAAAAAAGAAGAAAAACGCCTCTCACGATACCTTCGGGGCTAAATGTGATGATGGATTCTCTTAAGCCACCATCTTACGGCAAGTCAAGTTTTTACTACGTTTTAATAATTGCATCAAAGGCACTCTAAAGATATAGTAAGATTGCATCAACCTTAGTAAAATGATGGTAATCTTATAACCTATTGTATCATATTCCGCCTTATCACAAAAATTAGTTTAGTAGTTAGCAAATCTTAGGTTTAAACTAGAGTCTATTATATAATGATTTCTTATATTTACGCGAACACTACACATTTAAATAAAACTAGTTTTATTTAAATAGAGTCTATTACATTAAAAAAGCGCCGCGGATATATGCGAACTATTAAATTTGACAGCAAATACTAAATTTCGGGAAGATTGTAGCGTCACGGCTTAGGGACTTGCTAAAGTTAGATAGACTCTTCTTAAACCGAGGTTTAAATCCGAAATTTTCTATAAATCACGTTTTGTAATATGATGGAGTGGGATTAATTTATTTTAAAACAAACATTACAAACGCAGTTAAATTTTCAAATGTGTCTACTATAGTGACTACACTAGTAATCAATTAAGCAAGGCGCAAACTGCTTCGAGTTCCTTTGACTACAAAGTGTTATCCCCTTGTCTATGACTGAGGTGACTTTGTTGTGAATTATTGTATCAATTTATTAACCAAAAGTGATAACTGGAGTGTATTAAATATAATTTTAAAACAGTAGTAGTAAAACATTGTCATTTAATAAAAGGAATGATAAAGTAAATTTTACATGTAGCAGAGCCATGCTGCAGCTATATTATGGTTGAAGCACGAATAGTTTGGTTCGACTAGGGAAAGACCACGCGCTCACAGAATACCAGCGTACCGAGAACCTTTTTACTGAAAACGAGGTATTTCATCCTAGACCTCAGGGGTGACAACACATCTGCATTTTGATTCTTAATCGAAGATAGATATTGTGGACTGTGTGTCACCCTTATTCCATCAAATTTAAGTTTTTTTACGTCTTTATACGATCTACAGCTATTAGTTTACTGTGATGCTCCAATGCCTCTTGAACGATTATTTCGTCGAAGTATTTTATTTCTTCGACATGCAGATTTTGTCACGATATTTTTCTTTACCGCAAAGCACGTATAAAATCGCGCGGAATTAACCCGGTGTTGTTAGCGTAGTGTAACTTAGGCGCTCAGCTACCACGGCTCACATTTAATTTGTAAAAAATAATATTGTAAGTATCACCGACCATCGAATTAAAATGTCATGTGGGCTTTTACATCACATATATGTAAATATGCCGTGTAGTGGTGGCGTAAGAATATCTATTACCCCATATGATCTCGTGAACGTGTGCGTGTGTGTGTGTGTGTGTGTGTGTGTGTGTGTGTGTGTGTGTGCGCGCGCGCGTGTGTGCGTGTGCGCGTGTGCGTGTGTGTGTGTGTGTGTGTGTGTGTGTGTGTGTGTGTGTGTGTGTGTGTGTGTGTGCGTGTGTGTGTGTGTGTGTGTGTTTGTATTTATATGTGCGATGTAATAAATAATAGCCCAATAGTTTTAAAATATTATAGGTAGATATTTAAAGCCAAAAATACATCTAAACCCAGCCATGTAATATTCGCTCGATTGTAATTAATTGTAATTTATTTTCCCTCCATTCCCTCAAAATATCTATAAACGTCAAACTTTGCGCAGAGTATGAATGCGACACAAAATAAAATAGTTAGTTCATAACTGGCACACACTTTATAAATGTCAAAGAAATTGTGGCAATAATTATAAGCGACAACGATATTAATTGGCTTGCCGGACGAATAATTATGTTTTATTAATAAGCGATTGTTTTTTATATCTATTTATTATGCTTGCGCTTTCGTATTTTTGACAAAAACAACAACAGAAGTGAAGTAACAGTTATTTTAATTATTATTCGGTCTTTACTGGATCAAGTTTTAACTGAATCAACCGCGCGCCTATACAGCCTATACTTACAACTTTTTACTTTTAGCCACGAATAAAATACAACTGCGTTTAACCAACCACAATCAGCACATATTGTAATCAAAACCCTAATAGCCGTATAAATAAAATATTTTAATTCGTCCGATTACGGGATTATTTGTCACATTTTAACATTATAGCATAATTTACGAGCCTAGGGACTTATTTCGTCAGACAGCGATAAGGCTCAGTACCTTTTGGCACTAATGTACGAGGGTGATCCAAAGTAATGATAATCGGTTACTTCAGGTCCGCATAAAATCAAAAAAATATTTTTGCTTGCTTATATACTCACTACGTCAGCCTAAAAAATCATATAAATAGATCACGATTTCCGGGAGATACATTCATTTGAATACGAACTGTCAAAGAGATAACATCAACATGGAGAAAACGAAATTAGAGCTGTCATCAAGTACCTCTGTTTGAAAAAATGTCTTCAAAAGACATACACAGTGACTTAGTGGAAACATTGGGGGACTCTGCTCCTCCATATTCTACAGTTGCACGCTGGGCCAAGGAGTTTAAACTGGGCAGAACATCCACTGAAGATGAACATCGCGAAAGACGCCCATCCACGTCCCTCACTGAAGACAACGTGAAAAAAGTCGAAGATGTTGTGTTGGCAGATCGAAGAGTGACCATCAGGCATGTAGCTGAGGTCACAGGGATCTCATATGGCAGCGTTCAAAGAATCCTTGCAAACGAGTTGCATATGAAAAGGTCTCTGCGCGTTGGGTACCCAGAATGTTAACCGACGAGCAAAGAAAATCGAGTTGACATTTCGGTCAATCTCGAAAAGTTCCAAGCACATCAAGAAAATTTTTGTTCCGTTTTGTGACTATGGACGAGACCTGGATCCACCATTTTGATCCTGAAACGAAACAACATCGATGACTTGAAGCGAGCCTCCTCACCGATGCCAAAGAAATTAAAAGTTTCAAGTTCGGCGGGAAGGTTATGGCATCTGTTTTTGGGACGCTCAAGGCATAATTATGGTGGAATATTTGGAAAAGGAGCCACTATTACGGGCTCTTACTACGCAGACCAAATAAGAAGATTACGGGAGGCCATTAAGGAAAAAAACGCGGCAAACTGCGAGGCTGGAGTGCTGTTTCACCAAGACAACGCACCGGCTCACAAAGCCGCAGTTGCGATGGCTGCCATTGAAGAAACAGGATTCGAACTGCTCGAACACCCTCCTATTCGCCAGATCTAGCTCCTAGTGATTTCTACCTCTTTCCTCGGCTCGGAACGCCTCCGAGGCAAGAAATCGAAGACGATAGCGAAGTAATGGCCGCTGTTGAAGCGTTTTGGGAGGTCAAGACAAAGAATTTTTTCAAAGGAATCCTGGGTTTAGAAAAAGATGGACTAAATGTATTGATTTGTTTTTATTTATTTATTCTTTATTGTACACACTGTAAGTGGATAACAATTATTAAATATTCAAATAAGATGTACAATGAAATGTGTTAGGAGACTATGTAGAAAAATAAATTATTATTTTAACTTTAATTACCGTGTTTTATTTTCATTATCATTACTTTTGGATCACCCTCGTACAAATAATGTTTGGCATTACCAGCTTATACTTACACAGTTAGTCACATGAAACTTCCTTGTGAAATAGTTTACCACCAGCGATTTTTCCGGACCGATACGACTTAGGAACCTTCAAGAAAAGAGCCTACTCCTTTTTAAAAGGCCGCCAACGCATCTGCAATTCCTCTGGTTCCCCTGGTGTTGCAGTTGTTCATGGGCGGCGGTATTCACTTACCATCAGGTGAGCCGCATGCTCGTTTGCCCCCTCTCCTATAAAAAAAAATAAAAACTAAATCAGATACAAGAGCAACTACACATGCTACTGGGTAACTTGACGTAATGCTCGGTCATTTTCGTTCTAGTCTGCTAAAGATATTCTATTTAAACACTTAAGTACTGTGATTGTCTTTTTTTTTTATAGAATAAGGGTGACAAACGAGCACACAGTCCACCTGGTGGTAAGTGGTTGCTGTGGCCCATAGACATCTACATCTATCTTCGTTTGCGAATTAAAATGCAGATGCGTTGTCAGCCGTGAGGGCTAAGATAGAATGCCTCTTTTCCAGTAAAAAGGGTCTCCGGTTCTCTACACTCACCATACGAAACACAGCAGTGTCAAGGTGCCATTTACGCTGGTATTCTGTGAGAGCGTGGTCCTTCCCGGTCGAGCCGACCCATTCGTGCTACAACTATACTACTAATATAGCTGCAGCATGGCTCTACCACGTACATATTAGATTTACTAGTCTTTTATGTTATAACGCTAGAAATTAATAATAACGTTAATGAAATCTCACGGACTATGTAACATTTTAGTAGTCGTTTGTCTAGGGTCGAGGGTACGTCTGCTGATCATGGTCTGGTGATCATCAGCAGCACAGAGTCAGAAAACTGCCAGTGTTCATCACCGTGCTTCGAAAGCACGTAAAGTCGTTAGCCCTGCGGCTGATTTTTCTCCGGCCGTGTCCGATTGCGAACTCTATAGTGAGGGAATAGAGAGTGCACCTGTGCTTGCACACACTCGTACACTATAATCCTGTCCTGCGCAGATGGCAAGTCTCTGTTGATATTGGCCGCCGTGATAGAAATTTGGTCTGAGGACATTAGTCTGAGAAGGATTTACTTCAATGATTTGATTTAATCACCATGCTTGGCAGTCGGATCGGAGACCACATTAAGAGATGACTCGTGTTTTGGCTCTGCCCTGTTGCCAGCATTGTGATTCTTCATCGAGGATAGATGTAAACGTCTATGGGCCACAACATCCACTTACCATCAGGTGGAATGTGTACTCGTTTGTCATTCTTATTTTATAAAAATGGCATTCTCATCACCTCTTACGACATCCATGGGACGAATTGGGCGATGGGTTCTCTTACGCCACAAACATATGACATTTTTATTTTTTTATAGAAGAGGAGGCATACGTATATGCGGCTGACCTGACGGTACTACTGCCCCCCGTGAATAACTGCAACACCATAGGAATCGCTAATTCATAAACTAGATATTAAATATTCGTGATGTTGTTTCGCCAATTTAAGTAGTTTTACAGTACCGTTACAGCCTTTTAAAGTCCGCTGATGAACATAGGCCTCCCCCATAGATTGACTCATAGAAGGGTTGTCATATTTGTCATTTATGCCATAGTGTTACAGTATAGATATGTAATATAGATATGTTGTTAGTGTAGTTTAGGCCTAAAAATAAATTCAAATTTTGAGGACATTCAGTAAAGTTTTCGAAGTCAGCTTCCAGTGGCGCTTTAAATTTATTACAGATCTAATTGTACTTAAATTTGCTTTTAAATTCCCATTATTTGAAAAAACTTCTTTTTTTGAACTTCAGTTTTTAGATAGAATTTATAATTAATTTTAAAGGAAATACTTCAATTATATGATATAAATTCACGATTCGGTGGCACAATGGTTGTGTAATTTGGCTGCGGAAGTGCGGGCAGCGGGTTGGATTACCGTACGAAGCATATATTTCTTTTATAAAACTGAAGTGACACCCGAAGTTACAGTCCACTTGATAGTAATTGGCTACTGCAGTCTATGGACACCTGCAGCCAACTTCAGACAAATAATACTACAGATGTTTGTCACTCATGAGGTCTAAAATTGCATGCCTCATAACCTGTAATTATACCAACTAGAGAGCCAGCCCTTACAGACCTGAACACAGTAGAATTGCAATAATATAACAATAAGTGTATGCAAATAAATATAAGGTTAGAATTGAATTAAGTGTACAAAAGTTTAACATATTTTTGCCTTAAAAAAGAGTAAGTATTTTTTTTAATGAATGTTGTGAATTAATGATTTTATTTATGATTTAATTAATTATTTTTTGTTTTGTTTCTTTGAGAAGGGGATTGTGGGTGGTTTGAATATTTATATTTTATGTTTTGCATGTGGGGTATAAAATAAAGTCAGTCTCAGCTCAGCCACGGTCTTTTATTAACGTGTTCCAAATCATAAAACATACAGTGCAAGCACTGCTACCTAGCGGCAGTAATACGTAAAAGGTATATAATACTCAGACGGAATCCTAGGTAGAAAGGAGTTCTAGCACCTAGTAAAGTAGTATTGATATAACCTATAAATAATTGTTTTGGGTTTGGGTATCTGTCAGTGTGCAAATTGTGTACATACTTTTATGCGTATTAGCTGCAGCACGAATATATCGCCTTGACCGGGGATGAACAACACTCGCACAAAATAAAAGCTTAACCCCGTATGAAAGGTGAGTGACGAAGGCCATGGTCACCGGAAGTGACAATGCAACTACTTTATATTCTTAATAGAGTCATCTGGTGGACTGTGTGAAACATTTTCAACTTCCTGACTTGGGGCTACTACTGAACCCAAATACTGATTTATTGGAAATCGAAGCCGGGACCTCATGAACAGTAGTCGTGCTTACGACCACTAGACCAACCAGGTCACTATATAACCTTATTTAATAAATAAAAAATAATGTTTATTTGTTCGTATTTTATGGGCTGCGATAACGTTCATCAGATTGCGGTAAAACTTTGTCAACTTATTGCTTGCACTTGCGCGTAGATTACAGGCACAGTACATTTAACTTACAATAAGTGGCATGCGTCTTGTACCAACAAATTTATTTGAAACTTATATATATATATATCAATCAACTTCAATGATCTATTAACATTCCTAATTAAAAAATATAACTCTTCCAAATTTAAAAAACAATATTTCCACAATTATTTCTTCTATAGCAGCAACGCGCCGGGAACCAGCCAGTCCATAATATTAATTGTAATAATGATTCGACCGGACATAAATAGTTTATTTGAAGACTTATTGAGACATCTATATCATTGAATTAACTTCAATTATATTATCAAAGCATTATTATGTATAAAGGCGTTTCCAAGCCAACGAACTTGATTAAAGCTGCAAAGCGACGTCGGCACAAATACAAGCTTACGTTTGGCTTAACAAGCGTTTCCTGATCTTGGCAAACTTTGTAGGATAGCCCAACTGGAGATATAAAAGCAGTACTTCTTTGTATATTTTCAAACATAATCTGGATGGTTTTTATCCTATCTATTCAAGATATATTATTAAACTTAAAGAATATACTTAGAATTTGTCTTAACTAAATAAAAATGTAAATATCTTGTATTAAAATATAAATAGTGGTGGCGTAAGAGAAACCAATATCCCATATCATTTCTTAGGTGTTGTAAGAAGAGACAGAAGAGGAGACAGGCAGCAGCATTTTTAATAACAACTCATACTTGTATAATCATAGAAAACTGCGGTTGCAGATCCGCACGACGAGCGTGGAAACTATAACAAATTCTTATCTATCCTTATCTATGGGTAGGCCTATGTTCAGCAGTTGACCTTTGATATGCCGTAATAAATGAATGTATGAATGAATGAAATAAATGTCATAAGTTAATGACCATACCTTAACCATAGAGACCTTAACAGTTCCATATTCGGTAGAAAATAATATTAAGTTAAAAATATTTTATATCATCTATTGAACACAAAGTCACAATCTATTTGAAGTTACAGGCGGCCTCCGTACATAGTCTCTTAAGTTATTTAGGAGTGGAACGATTTGCCGACGTTTGTCTTTCTGTTTGATTACGAGTGTCTTCAAGGTAAGAGTGAATAGGCTTTGTTACGATAAGACAGTGCGTTCTAAGACTTTGTGACCACTAACCACCTGGTGCGATTGTAATCAGCACTGGTTTATAATAAGTTAAAAAATACTTTTGAGTTACGCCACTGACTGTTTGTATATAGTAATTTTAGACTAGCCCCGTTCACCCGCCATCATCGTCACTCAGTTTCTACGTCTCATCTACTATTTATCCGACTAATGGTACATAAATGGTGATGCCCATAGATACCTACATCGATGCTCAATTAAGAGTGACAACGCAATGGGTTATCATTTTGAAGACCTCGTACCGGTAACATTTGTGTAGGGTGGCCCCGACTAGATGGAATCAGTTCGATGGATGCAGTTTGCTCAAGACCTTGCTTTGTGGCATTCCTTGAGTAAGGCCTATGTCTTGACTTGTGGAGGGCTGTAATGATGATGATGATGATGATGACGGACTAATAAAACATCATCTGTTCATAGTAAGAGCAGTTTTTTTATTCTTTAATTTAACACATCTTCCTAGCTTATCTCAATAGCGCAGTGGAAGGATTTAGATGGAATGCTTCGTTACTATTAAAAGGGTCTGTGGTTCTTGTCACTCACTATACGTAACACAAAATAATTATACTTACTACAATTTTGAACTTACTTAAATTTTTATGCGTGGTAGAGCCATTCTGCAGTTATTTTATGGTTGTAGCGCAAAAGGGTTGGCTCGATTGGGAAGAATCACACTCGAACAGAATACCAACGTAAAATAACAGATTAATGCTGTGTTTAGTTTGGTGAGTGGAGATCCGAAGACCCTCTTGACTGAAAAGAAGCATTCCATTGTAATCCTCAGGTAACAATGCATCTGCATTTTGTTTTTAACCGAGGATAGATGCAGTTGTCTATAGGCCACAACATCCACTCACAATCAGATGGACTAAGTGCTCGTTTGTCACTTATTCTATAAAAAATACGTTTGTATTCTGTGCGGAGCCAGTTACAATACGTTGTAATTGCACTACCACGTATAAACAATGTAACAGAGGTGCGATTATATTGTTTCGTTCAAATCAAATTTACTCTCGTCACCTCATCAAAACCTGTATTTGGTCTGTTATTTAACTACACAAATAATTTCCTACGTGAAAGCAAATCCAAATTAAACAACATGATTCTCTATCAAAATGTAAATTTGAAACATCCCTATTTCCATGGTACGGTAAGCGTGATAACCTCATTATAAGATTACTTACTGAGCTCTGAATATAAGATTCATTAACATTCATTTATTGATTCTTTTATTAAAGCCTATCAAAATTCACTGCTGTACATAGGCCTCTCGTAGATTGCCTCAAGGGTGACATTAGCCACAGTTACCATACTTTAAAGCGGATTTTATCAGGGAGATGCTGCCGATGGGCAACAACATCAAACAAATCCTGATAAAGAAAATGAAACAGGAGATGTCCTGTTTCATTTTCTTCTGTCGCCTCTAACGACACCTACGGAATAATACGAGGTAATGTATTGCTTACGCCGCCACTACAAGCAATTTTTTAAATTTATTTATACACAGACAATTGTTAAATATCTTGACGTTGAAAAGTCACTCTGCAGTTGTATTATGGCAGTACGAATGGGTAGGCTGAAGTGGCAATGGGCCGGCCATATAGCTCGAAGAACCGACAACCGATGGGAAGAAAGGTTCTCGAGTGGCAGCCTCGTACCGGCAGGCGAAGTGTAGGCGTCCCCACTAGATGGAGTGACGACCTGGTAAGACATGCAGGAAGTCAATGGATGCAGGTGGCTCGACCGTGCTTTGTGGCGTTCCGTGGGGAGGCCTATGTTCAGCAGTGGACTTGTGAAGGGCTGTAATGAATGAATGAATGAATGAATGGGTAGGCTCGGCCGGAGAGAGAACACGCTCTCACAGAATGACATCATAACGCAGAATGATAGGGTGATCTAGTCTACATTTTCTCCGAAAATCCTGATGTTTTTTTTTTGTGAAATTGATAAATTAGGAAATAAATGATCTTTGATGATTCCTTAAACCTAAATGATGACAAATGACATTAAATAACACCCAGGCAAAGACGGGGCGGGTCGCTAGTACATTATATTTTTACAAAATAAATAAGATAAACAACACTGTTCAAAACTTTATTAAACCAACGGTGAATCGCTTTCTATATTACGGCAATAATTGTTTAAAACTGAGCGTCTAAATTTCAACTCAATACTTCCTATTTTCGTTTGAAACTTCTAATTAGTTTCGTTATCTTCAATAAAGATCGACCATTAGCTTTATCAAGCTTTCCCTTTGAGAACTTAAATATTTAAATGAAATAATTTCTAACATTAAGTAATGAAAATTGAGTGATTTATGAGCATTGCCGGATCAGTAATCTGAAGTGGCAATAGGCTGGCCATATAGCTCGACAACCGATCGGGAAGAAAAGTCCTTGAGTGGCAACCTCGTACCGGTAACCTTTGTGTAGGGTGGCCCGGACTAGATGGAATCAGTTCGATGGATGCAGTTTGCTCAAGACCTTGCTTTGTGGCATTCCTTGAGTAAGGCCTATGTCTTGACTTGTGGAGGGCTGTAATGATGATGATGATGATGATGACGGGCTAATAAAACATCATCTGTTCATAGTAAGAGCAATTTTTTTATTTTTTATTTAACACATCTTTCTAGCTTATCTCAATAGCGCAGTGGAAGGCTTCGTAGCGGCTCCGCAGCACAGTGGTTTAGCAATAAGTTTCAGCACTGAGGGCCACGAGTTCGAATCCCGGACGGAACAAGTATTTGTATGGCCTACAAATATTTGTTCGTTGTTTGTAGGCCATACAAATATTTGTTCCGGGTCTGGATGTTTGTCCTTATTTAAATTATGTACATAAACTGCCTCCATGATAAAATCCTAGTGTGAGGAGATTGTTATAAAACAGAAGAAAAAAGAAGAAAAACGCCTCTCACGATACCTTCGGGGCTAAATGTGACGATGGATTCTCTTAAGCCACCATCTTACGGCAAGTCAAGTTTTTACTACGTTTTAATAATTGCATCAAAGGCACTCTAAAGATATAGTAAGATTGCATCAACCTTAGTAAAATGATGGTAATCTTATAACCTATTGTATCATATTCCGCCTTATCACAAAAATTAGTTTAGTAGTTAGCAAATCTTAGGTTTAAACTAGAGTTTATTATATAATGATTTCTTATATTTACGCGAACACTACTACACATTTAAATAAAACTAGTTTTATTTAAATAGAGTCTATTACATTAAAAAAGTCCCGCGGATATATGCGAACTATTAAATTTGACAGCAAATACTAAATTTCGGGAAGATTGTAGCGTCACGGCTTAGGGACTTGCTAAAGTTAGATAGACTCTTCTTAAACCGAGGTTTAAATCCGAAATTTTCTATAAATCACGTTTTGTAATATGATGGAGTGGGATTAATTTATTTTAAAACAAACATTACAAACGCAGTTAAATTTTCAAATGTGTCTACTATAGTGACTGCACTAGTAATCAATTAAGCAAGGCGCAAACTGCTTCGAGTTCCTTTGACTACAAAGTGTTATCCCCTTGTCTATGACTGAGGTGACTTTGTTGTGAATTATTGTATCAATTTATTTACCAAAAGTGATAACTGGAGTGTATTAAATATAATTTTAAAACAGTAGTAGTAAAACATTGTCATTTAATAAAAGGAAATAAATTTTAGATGTAGCAGAGCCATGCTGCAGCTATATTATGGTTGAAGCACGAATAGTTTGGTTCGACTAGGGAAAGACCACGCGCTCACAGAATACTAGCGTACCGAGAACCTTTTTACTGAAAACGAGGTATTTCATCCTAGACCTCAGGGGTGATAACACATCTGCATTTTGATTCTTAATCGAAGATAGATATTGTGGACTGTGTGTCACCCTTATTCTATCAAATTTAAGTTTTTTTACGTCTTTATACGATCTACAGGTATTATTTTACTGTGATGCTCCAATGCCTCTTGACCGATTATTTCGTCGATGTATTTTATTTCTTTGACATGCAGATTTTGTCACGATATTTTTCTTTACCGCAAAGCACGTATAAAATCGCGCGGAATTAACCCGGTGTTGTTAGCGTAGTGTAACTTAGGCGCTCAGCTACCACGGCTCACATTTAATTTGTAAAAATAATATTGTAAGTATCACCGACCATCGAATTAAAATGTCATGTGGGCTTTTACATCACATATGTAAATATGCCGTGTAGTGGTGGCGTAAGAATATCTATTACCCATATGATCTCGTGAACGTGTGTGTGTGTGTGTGTGTGTGTGTGTGTGTGTGTGTGTGCGTGCGTGTGTGTGCGTGTGCGTGTGTGTGTGTGTGTGTGTGTGTGTGTGTGTGTGTGTGTGTGTGTGTGTGTGTGTGTGTGTGTGTATGTGTGATGTAATAAATAATAGCCCAATAGTTTTAAAATATTAAAAGTAGATATTTAAAGCCAAAAATACATCTAACTCCAGCCATGTAATATTCGCTCGATTTTATTTTCCCTCGATTCCCTCAAAATATCTATAAACATCAAACTTTGCGCAGAGTGTAATTGCGACACAAAATAAAATAGTTAGTTTATAATTGGCACAAACTTTATAAATGTCAAAGAAATTGTGGCAATAACTATAAGCGACAACGATATTAATTGGCTTGCCGGACGAATAATTATGTTTTATTAATAAGCGATTGTTTTTTATATCTATTTATTATGCTTGCGCTTTCGTATTTTTGACAAAAACAACAACAGAAGTGAAGTAACAGTTATTTTAATTATTATTCGGTCTTTACTGGATCAAGTTTTAACTGAATCAACCGCGCGCCTATACAGCCTATACTTACAACTTTTACTTTTAGCCACGAATAAAATACAACTGCGTTTAACCAACCACAATCAGCACATATTGTAATCAAAACCCTAATAGCCGTATAAATAAAATATTTTAATTCGTCCGATTACGGGATTATTTGTCACATTTTAACATTATAGCATAATTTACGAGCCTAGGGACTTATTTCGTCAGACAGCGATAAAGCTCAGTACCTTTTTGGCACTTAATGTACGAGGGTGATCCAAAGTAATGATAATCGGTTACTTCAGGTCCGCATAAAATCAAAAAAATATTTTGCTTGCTTATATACTCACTACGTCAGCCTAAAAAATCATATAAATAGATCACGATTTCCGGGAGATACATTCATTTGAATACGAACTGTCAAAGAGATAACATCAACATGGAGAAAACGAAATTAGAGCTGTCATCAAGTACCTCTGTTTGAAAAAATGTCTTCAAAAGACATACACAGTGACTTAGTGGAAACATTGGGGGACTCTGCTCCTCCATATTCTACAGTTGCACGCTGGGCCAAGGAGTTTAAACTGGGCAGAACATCCACTGAAGATGAACATCGCGAAAGACGCCCATCCACGTCCCTCACTGAAGACAACGTGAAAAAAGTCGAAGATGTTGTGTTGGCAGATCGAAGAGTGACCATCAGGCATGTAGCTGAGGTCACAGGGATCTCATATGGCAGCGTTCAAAGAATCCTTGCAAACGAGTTGCATATGAAAAGGTCTCTGCGTTGGGTACCCAGAATGTTAACCGACGAGCAAAGAAAATCGAGTTGACATTTCGAGGTCAATCTCGAAAAGTTCAAGCACATCAAGAAAATTTTTGTTCCGTTTTGTGACTATGGACGAGACCTGGATCCACCATTTTGATCCTGAAACGAAACAACATCGATGACTTGGAAGCGAGCCTCCTCACCGATGCCAAAGAAATTAAAAGTTTCAAGTTCGGCGGGAAAGGTTATGGCATCTGTTTTTGGGACGCTCAAGGCATAATTATGGTGGAATATTTGGAAAAGGAGCCACTATTACGGGCTCTTACTACGCAGACCAAATAAGAAGATTACGGGAGGCCATTAAGGAAAAAAACGCGGCAAACTGCGAGCTGGAGTGCTGTTTCACCAAGACAACGCACCGGCTCACAAAGCCGCAGTTGCGATGGCTGCCATTGAAGAAACGGATTCGAACTGCTCGAACACCTCCCTATTCGCCAGATCTAGCTCCTAGTGATTTCTACCTCTTTCCTCGGCTCAAGGAACGCCTCCGAGGCAAGAAATTCGAAGACGATAGCGAAGTAATGGCCGCTGTTGAAGCGTTTTGGGAGGGTCAAGACAAAGAATTTTTTCAAAGGAATCCTGGGTTTAGAAAAAGATGGACTAAATGTATTGATTTGTTTTTATTTATTTATTCTTTATTGTACACACTGTAAGTGGATAACAATTATTAAATATTCAAATAAGATGTACAATGAAATGTGTTAGAGACTATGTAGAAAAATAAATTATTATTTTAACTTTAATTACCGTGTTTTATTTTCATTATCATTACTTTTGATCACCCTCGTACAAATAATGTTTGGCACATTACCAGCTTATACTTACACAGTTAGTCACATGAAACTTCCTTGAAATAGTTTACCACCAGCGATTTTTCCGGACCGATACGACTTAGGAACCTTCAAGAAAAGAGCCTACTCCTTTAAAAGGCCGCCAACGCATCTGCAATTCCTCTGGTTCCCCTGGTGTTGCAGTTGTTCATGGGCGGCGGTATTCACTACCATCAGGTGAGCCGCATGCTCGTTTGCCCCTCTCCTATAAAAAAAATGAAAACTAAATCAGATACAAGAGCAACTACACATGCTACTGGGTAACTTGACGTAATGCTCGGTCATTTTCGTTCTAGTCTGCTAAAAATATTCTACTTAAACACTTAAGTACTGTGATTGTCTTTTTTTTTTATAGAATAAGGGTGACAAACGAGCACACAGTCCACCTGGTGGTAAGTGGTTGCTGTGGCCCATAGACATCTACATCTATCTTCGTTTGCGAATTAAAATGCAGATGCGTTGTCAGCCGTGAGGGCTAAGATAGAATGCCTCTTTTCCAGTAAAAAGGGTCTCCGGTTCTCTACACTCACCATACGAAACACAGCAGCGTTAAGCTGCTATTTTACGCTGGTATTCGATGGATTGATGCAGACGTTTCATAGAAGCACTTTCCAAATCGTATGCGCTACCCTGCAATACTTAATTATAAATGCATTAAATATAAGACAACTCCAACAAAACTTTACCTAAACTGGATTAACTAATTAGACTTTAAAATTATACAAAGCTTAAAGTTACTTTTAATTGGTTTTCATGAAATCATTTTAATTAAGCCAAAGTCAAGTTCAGATTACGCGTAACACCAATTATTCTCTGAAATAAGCTAGATGCACATATGACTAATAAACTTCACTGTACTAATAATTTAAAATTTTGGTTCTGGCATCTGGAAAGTATACTCTCTGTCTAAACAAATCATATCTTCTTCAGCAGACGGTATTGATCACCGCTGAACATGAGCCTCTCCTGTCAAAGAATTTGACTTAATTGTGACAAACGGATTATCAACACATATAGGTAAATGTCCAATAATATAAAACTCTTTTCCTTCATATTATTGTGTTGTTTGATAAAAAATTGACGACGTTAAATACCTTCATCTGTAGTTATACATTTTTTGGTCCGTCGCATAATTCTTCGTATAATATGGATCTCCAAAAGTAAGGACCACGCTTTCACAGAATACCGGCGTGAAACAGCAGAGTAATGCTGTTATGTTAAGTATGGAAAGTGTGGTGTACCGGAGACCTTTCTTACTGGAAACGATTCATTCCATCTTAGTTCTTTGGCGCTACAACGCACCTGTGTTTCTATACCTTTATATCTTTGACCCTCTGCAATCACTTACCATTAGGTGGACATATCGTTTGTTATTTTATAAAAAATTGTCGTTTTGATCATCTCATTCTTGATTTTGTTAAATAAATATCATAATGGTGATTTGCCAGCATTAGTATTGGTCCATGCGAGTGTCTTTATTCTTAGTTAATATGATTTGTTATCCAGGACTAGCTAATAAACTTAAAAATATAGCATTATCTCACAACGAATAGAGACGCCGACAAATGAATTTCGCCTCAGGTAAATTCAATTCAAGTAAGAACGAAACTCCAAGACAAAGTTTTATCGAAGAGTACTGTAGTTGATTGAAGCGTAATATTTTATTCGTATTTCTGAAACAAAACGTTACTGAATTTTCAAACTTACAAACAAATAAATTAAAATTTTTCACCATCATTCATTACAGCCTATAGTCCATGGGGGGGGAGGCTTATGAGGGAGTACATGAACATGAACTTTCCATAGTCACAACGTTTGGCACGCCTAAGATGGCAACCACAGTTTTTTAATCATTTTGAGTTGTTATTAGGAAGATGCTGGAAGATCTTCTGTTTCATTTCCCTCTATCGCCTCCTACGACACCCAAATTGACATAACATGGGATCGTAGATTCTCATACGCCGCCACTACTTGGCTAAAAATTAAAATACTAACTATGAAATACTTTGTGTCAGTACGTTCTCAACACACTATTATATTCAATTCAATATACTCCACTGTATACATTTCTTCACTTTTCAAACACATTTAAAACTGGATTTCAAAAATATATTATAAATCGATTTTGTTTACCACCGGATATGGTTGACTATATCCATTAGGAAAAGAACAATATTATCTTTAAAAAAGCCAGTGAGTTAACAGTTGAGTTTATACGACAAATACGTTTTATTTTACAATAACAATTACAATGTTGTAATCTATGTTTCAACAGGAAAACTTAAAATCTTCCTTAAAACAATTTTTGGTGTCTTAAGATGCAACTTTTGGAATTGCCAGAAAAATCTTATGGCTTCCGCTAGATGCAGGTATAGCCATCTCGTTTGTTACATCAGACGTAGAATACCCTGCAGCGTCTTAAGTGCGAGATGTCTGACACTATATATATTATGTGATGTTGGTGCTGTTAGCCTATACGGCTCTTACAGCCTTTCAGGCCTCGAGCTATTATAAAAAAACCGGCCAAGTGCGAGTTGGTCTCGCGCATGAAGGGTTCCGTACGATCACACAGGTTACTAGTAGGGGAGCCCCCTTTAATTTTTAATTTATTTTTATTTTTTCTTCAACTGTCTACCTATTACGGATCATGAGATACAGCCAGCTGACAGACAGACGGACGGACGGACGGTCGAACGGACGGACGGACAGCGGAGGCTTAGTAATAGAGTCCCGTTGGTTACCCTTTGGGTACGGAACCCTAAAAAGGGAAAGGCAATGATGATGAGGATGAGGATGATGATGGTTTATGATTTGGTATTGTTACCAATCATCATGTCCCCTCTGTTAAGGTTTTTTGAGCTATCTAACCGCTGTCTGAGTAGGGGTGTGTGGCCCCCGCCTTTGACTGCTCGTGCTGACAATCGTCAATTCGCCAAGCGTGACGATCAAGGCAAATCCTCTCTGCAAAGAGAGAGACCAAGTCCAACAGTGGACTTTTACGGGCCGATAGAGAAAGAAAGATCATGCAGTAAATGGTTAACGCACTAAGTTGACTCAACTTTTATTTGTATACTTGGTCATTTTATATACTTTCGTAAACGACGAAATAAATATTGGAGTGAGTAAGCGGGCTTTCCCCGTTCAATTGTAAGTATATAAGTTACAGTGAATTATGAGTCATGTCACTCCTGAAAGCCTTTATTTATCGCTAAGTGTTCACTTCTCAGGCATAAAACATTACCTTTAGGGTCAAACCAAAAAAAAACTAGGTACTTTAAAATTATAATATCTATTTATTTTTATTTATGTGCCATTAGTTATATTTGATATTAATTAGATTAAGAATTAATAAACCAAACCACAGATATTTATAAAAGTAGAAAAAGGAGCTAAAATGTGCAAAAATTAAAGAAAACACTGAGGCATTGTTTTATGTATTAATATAATAATATAGAAACTGATAAACTTTTATTTAAAACTAAGTTGTCAATTAAATGACATCGTGTAAAAAACTTCACCTCAGTGTCAACTAGCGACATCTGGTGTGCGAAGATTATTAGCTCTCATTCAATTTGACATTGATTGAAATTGTTATTTGTCAAAATTTGTTAACTTGTATTTTTTCTCTTGATTATTCATGAGAGTAAATAAACATAAATAATATTAGTATCGAACTTTTAAGAAAAATATAATTATGAGCACTGTTAGGACTTAAATAAAACTTCAAACGCGATGGATATGATATAATATTCAAACACAGTGTTTTTACAAAATTTTATGTTTAAAATATTGGGCTGTACGTTGTTTAAGACTATACTAAAATATTAAATACAATTTTAAAAAAGTGTCCACGCAACCGATACAGCGATAGGACATATTCTTTACTCAGTGGCGATAGCGTCTGTCGTACGCTTTTGTTTTCTTCTTTTTAATTTTTTTCCTTAGCGTGCATATTTATTCGCTTACAATAAGTTCGCTTAGAATCTGTTCTAGATTTTAAGCACTGTATTCAAAAATCACGCCAATAACCCATCTTCACGTCATCCTATAACTAGATTATATTCCATCTCATCCCATTTCTATATCCCTTACAATCTCAAAATCAGAATTGTCCAGTTCCGAGAAGTCAGTGTTATAAGTTATCCTATTAAAACGAAGACAAGGAAAAATAGTTCTATTGCCACCGATTGCGCGAATACATCAAGTTTTTTACCTCCATCAGGATATTTCGGCAGTCGACATAAACGCACATTTTCAGAGAGCCGTAAATTGAACAGCCAAATGAGGTGCTAACCGAAATGAGTTTTGCCCGAAGCTAATATAGTTTCAAAATTGATTTTCGATTGCCGAATGCTTTGAGAGTAATTTGCTTCTATTAGTCCATACAAAAAGTTAGTTATAGATTAAAAATTATTTTGTTTATTTATTTTGTTTATTTTATAATTACGTTAAACATCATAATTTTATTGTTATTATTTTGTTAGTACGATCTAGATCAAGACTCGATCTAATCGTCTTACACTTACAGGAAACTAAGTTATAACTAGATGAAGTGACGACCTGATAAGACATGCAGGCAGTCGATGGATGCAGGTTGATCAGGAACGTGATTTGTGTATTTCCTTGGTGGAAACCTGTTTAGCAGCGGGCTATTATGATGATTATTATATATTTTACATTATATAAATTATAAAATATTTATATATAGTTCACTCTGAATCATTTCCAGACTCGTAAAATAACAACATGAAAAAATATTTTACGTAAGTAGTTATATTTTATAACATTAGAAATAAAGACATTTTTTAATGCTACAAGGGCACACGTGTTATTATCCCTACAGTTTCAATTTTCTTTATCCATTGTGGAAAAGATTGGAAATATTTATCGATCAAATAATAATTCGAAATAATTTTTGATCATTCATTCACCTGCCAAGTGTGGTGATCATTGTGTTTCTTAATTATATAATTTATCCAAAACTTTACCGTATTCATATTACAAAAAGTAGTTACTAATTAGCCTCAGGTTTAAGAGTCTGTTTCAATTAAAAAATCCCTTGGAATTTAACAGTAAATGTTAAATTTCGCGAGGACGTAGAGCCGCGGCTCAGGGAATTCTTTACTGAAATAAAATAGTCTTAAAACATAGTTCAACCGAGATTATCAATAAACCACGTTAAGTAATAAGACGGGTGGGTACCGTAGTTGCTATTATATTAATCTATGGCTAAATATAAATATTTAAGTAAGGTAAATCTAATGATTTAACTTATTAATTCCCGACGTTTCGGGCGCTTTACAGCATCCATGGTAACGGGGGGGACTGAGGTGTTTGTCGTCCTGAAGTCATAGTTAACGAATGCTCCCTTTAATTTTTAAACGTCGGGAAATAAAAAGATAATAGTAAACGCGATAAAAGCCGTAAATTTAGTTTCATTAAAAGGTTCTATTTCGTGTTGAGGCAAAATTTCGACCTCCAATTGCTGTGGTATCCCAATGTATGGCGCTTTTGTGGCGTGTGTTTGTGGCAGACATGTTGAATGTTTGACAGCTCTGCGAAAATTGTGATTTATATTTACGGTTTGTTGAATAAACGCTTGAAACATAGTGTTAGTGCCGTAGTAACTCAGGGCTTAGCGCCCGCTGTATAACCCCAGTTCTACATCCGCCGGCATCAATAAAATTGTGTTATTAATTGCAATTTAAGTGCATATTTGTGCCATTAGCTCCACGTGCGGTGAAGTTTCTAAAGTAACTCAATACGCGACTGGTAGTGGCTGCTAGTGATAAAAGTAGTGGTTCTTTTCTCGCTCAAAGGCTAAGTATAGCTATTCAGCGAAGAAACGCAACCAATGTTCTTGGCATTATACAGCGAGGTAGTACGATAATTTAAGTTTTTGTTTGAGTTTTTCAGTAATTATTTTAAGTGCTGATGAAATAACCGTTCAGAGTTTGGACAAGGTTGCTTTACTTTGCCCCGATTCGGTTTGTCGTGGTGGGGAGTTTAGTAGGCTGGTCACCCATGGTAAAGTTAATAAGGTTCCACTGATTGGTGGCGGTGGCGGGCTAACCTAAGTTTTAGGCTTAACGAGCCCACTCTGTATGCGTGTTGGTGGAATATAAAGGAAAATATTATTAAAAATATTATGAAATTGTATTTGAAACTACCAAACCCAAATACAGACTTAATGGAGATCAGTACCAGTGTGAGGGTAAAATATCTGCGACTGCAAGCCTGTATCACGTCTGCGTCTGCTCAGCGTGATGACGAAATATTTACGTACAGTAGAGCGTCGATTATCCGAACGTCGATCAATCGAACGATCGCTTAACCGAACTACTACCACGCTGAGATACGATGCCGAAGCAGCGAGCTGCGAGTTGAGTGAGAGTGAGGAGTTTTTGTACCCTCTGTCCATCTGCTAAAGAATGGAAAAAGAGAGAAAACTTTATTACTCCTTGATAATGCACCAAGTCATCCATCATGTGACATCTTAAAAAGGATGAATTTATAAAAGTGATGTTTCTTCCACCTAACGAAACCCTAATGTTGCCCTCTCTGGCCATACACTGCTCTACTCGCCCAATTATTCGCGACGCTCCGCACTAGGTCGCTCGCGTTTGCAACACAATGGTTAATACAACTGTGGCAGCATGCGCGCTATATGCATATTTAGTATAGCCAATTATATCAATGTCATAAAAAAGAAATATACGTCGTCGTTCTCGCCAACGGAGATGTTGAATGATGACATATATTCATCGAAATAGAATAGAACGACGCTTCCGTAACGAGCGTTCGATTCGGACTGCGTTTGCGCGATTATATGGCCAGCCACTCGCGCTCATATTGAAAGTCCTTTGACTCGCGCCCAAAAAACCGTCAAAACAGGGAGCGATGGGCATGACGAGGAGCGTGATGTGCGGCATTCACGAGTATTGTGGCCAGAATACGTCTCTGCCTCCTTTCCTCGCTACTCCCCATACCACTCGACGAGTGTGTGGCCGGCAGGTAGTAAACGAAATTTATTACATATAAATATGTTTTATTGGTATATTGGTACATAAAATTATACAGTTCGATTATCCGAATAAATCGGTAGTTCGGATAATCGACGCTCTACAGTTGTATTTGGCGCAAAATATTACAAGAAAAGAAAATGATTTATTTATCAGAAATAGACGCGCACACATACATAATTAAAGAATGAGCAAAAATAAAAGAGAAATAATAACTTTTCAACATAGCAGTCTAAAGTAAATTCTCAATACAATGAACGGTCCTAATGTGGTAGGGCCACGCTGCAATTATATTATGGTTGCTGCACGAATGTGTCGGCTCGAGGGATCACACACTCAAAGGATCATCATCATTACAGCCCTTCACAAGTCCACTGCTGAACATAGGCCTCCCCCAAGGAATGCCACAAAGCCACTAAGCCGCTAGTGGGTCATAAGAGACTCAAAGGATACCAACGCAAAATTTTAAGCTGTTGTGTTTCATAAGGTGAGTGAAGAAAACCGGGGACTATTTTTACTGCTAAATAGGGATTCTATCTTAGTCCTCAGAGACAATAATAATACATTTTTATTCTTAATCGAGGATAGATGTGAGCTCGTTTGTCACCTCCTATAAAATATGAAAAATTATACGGTTTTAATAAACAATATTAATCGAATATAAATACTATTCACTGTTAACCTTTCATGTATTACGGTGGATTGAAAAGTACTCGGCCTAACCAAGAAAATAAACACATACTAAATCAGTAATATTTTTATTTTCTACATAATCACCATCAAGTTCAATACACTTTTGCCACCTCCCTTCCAAGCATTTAGACCGTTGAAAAAATGATTCTTCCTTAGAGTCAAAATATGCGTCTACAGCTGCTTTGACCTCGTCGTTTGTCGAAAATCTTTGACCTCCCAAGTGCTTTTTAGGTTAGGGAACAGAAAGAAGTCTGATGGTGCCAGATCAGGTGAATACGGCGGATGCGGTAACAGTTCAAAGCCACAGTTGTGAATTTCAGCCATTGACTGTACTGACGTGTGAACACGGGCGTTATCTTGATGAAACAGGACTTTTCTTCTGAGCATTCCTCGACGTTTTCTTTTATTTCCTCTCGTAAACGACGTAAGTGAGTAGTAATCAGAGTTTATAGTCTGACCCTTTCAAGATAATCAATCATAATCACACCTTTCGAGTCCCAGAATACTGAAGCCATCACCTTATTGCCGACAAAATCGACTTAGCCTTTTAGGGGTGGTGAACCAGGTCTTCTCCACTGTTTTGATTGTTGTTTTGTTTCCGGTGTACAGTAATGAACCCATGTTTCGTCCATAGTAACAAAACGATTCAAAAATCATCTGCATCGGCTTCAAATAACTCCAAACAGTCGCGTGAAATAGTCAATCGCGTCCTTTTGTTCAACTGAAAGCAGTCGCGGAACCCACCTCGCAGACACCTTGTGGAAACCCAACTCGTTGACAATGATGTTTTGAGTTCGTTCATAAGAGATGCCTATAATCTCGGCTATCTCTCTAATTTTAATCTGCGGTCTCCATTATTAAATCAAGTACTTTTTAATATTTTCGTCAGTAGTTGACGTCGAAGGCCTTCAGAGCGGGTTCATCTTTCACACTCTCTACCACGCTTAAATTCTGCTATCCATTTTTGACGGATGAATATGACAGACACAATTGCTAATGTACTGACCATGTCATCATGGATGGCTTTGATGATAGCCTTCTTATGGAGGTACTTAATGACGGCACGCTGCTCGATTTGCTCCATTCGCGGAATTATGTCCGATTACTTTGTTAATAAATTTATAAAATCACAACTAATTATCGCACACGTTTCGAACTTCACGCAATGAACTAGTCTGAACTGAACTAAATAATGTGGGTAGATTTGATTTTTAGAATTGAATGGATCTGTGTTAGGCCGAGTACTTTTCAATCCACCTCGTACAATATTTTTACGAATTTTATTGCGTTTAATTTAATTTAATTTTAATTACCGACATTTCGGGTGCTGCAACTGACTACGGACTGAGGTGTTTGAGGTTCCGATGTCAAAGTTAACCCAGAGTAACTTCGGCTTTTTCTGATTGATTACTAATTTTAGTCCGATCTACACAGAATGACCGTTACAGTGTCTTGAAGTCTTGCAGTGGTAGCTTGGGCTTAGTTTTAATTATATTAATTACATTCATAAAGATCCTTGCTAATAGCAATTCAGTAAAATACTCCGGAAGTTATAAAATTTCAAACCATACGATGCCTCCGACAGAATAATTTAGCCGATGACGAAATTCAGCACGGCACAGAGCGAAACTACGGGAAACAGATCGAAACGGAAATGACCACCGTTTCCGGCGTAAAATATATTCATGCAAGCCATCTCCTGTGACCTGTCGGTTATTATTCAGCTTCCGGTTCAACTGAAAGTCACTTTTCAAACACTCTATCGTTCGATTTAACCCTATCGCCACTTCTTTGTATTTATGAAGAACTAAGTAACCTCGAATGACGCACGCACACATTTACACAATTTCTGTATGGCATCAGGCCTCGGCCGTCATTATCGGTACACAGGCGTTTACGCACGTTAATATGTTGGTTGTAGAATAATCAGACAAAAAAATCAAAATGATTGCATGTATGGTTTTAATCGTTAAAATACATTTTTATAGATATATTTATGATTTATTTCTATCTTATCAAATTAGTAATATCGTGTTTTCAACACACTATCTAACTAGTATACGAGTAAGTCCCGAAAAATGTTTTCTGGACATATGTATACTAGTTCTAATAAATATATCTAATAAATAATCCTAATTTTGTTTACTGCACTGGATCATATACTTTAAGGCATTATAAAACGGTCCTGTAGTCCCCTTAATGTGTTATATTATATCATTCTTTATCAGCTCATAAAAGCCCACTGCTGGGTAAAAACATTTCCCGTTAGGGAGGAATTGCCTTATGAATCCGAATAATCCGAAAAATATGATCCTTATGAATACAGACAAAAACAAGTAGATTTATAAATTTCTTTAAATAAAAATCAATTGCAGTCCGTTAGTCTATGTGCGTTTAAATGGGTCCCTAAATGGTTTAGGTTTATTAACATTTGGCGCTGTTGTCGAGATCTAGAAATATATAGGCTGTAATTTTATTTTTACTGTACTTTAACATCTTTATTTAAATAATAAATATTGTATATCCTTCGAAGCAAAGTATTCAAAACTATTCACGTAATACATAAAAATTAGTGACTCATTGTGTTGCGGAGAAATAAGCTTCCTTTTCTTTACCGTGGGAAACCCGATGACTCACGCCGCAGAGGATAATGCACCCGCAACAAACCACGTTACGTAGATTTCTTAGTTAATAAAAAATGTATAGCATAAGCTTTTGTCCGTAAGTTGAAGCTTTTTCGAAAATTTATTGTAGGTATCTATGGAGTGCACTAACCACTTACCATTAAATGTAACATAAGCTTTCTTTGTCACTCTAAGACTAACATTTATATATATAGGTAATTAATAATCAATTGCCATGCGTTGTTAGTCTCGCAAAAACTCAAAAATGGCTCAACCAATTTCGATGAATTTTTTTGTGTGTGTTTGAGTGGGTGGTTAAGATTCACAATTGTACCCAGTATAAGTAGCGGCACAAAAGGCTAGCGGTGACCGTTATTGCGCATAAGTCGCGCTGATTGGCTCGTGCGCAATTTATTCAGTATCAACTTTTACAGAAATACTGGATCATTTCAAGTCGTGACGTTATTAGACAACGTCTGCATCGGTGTGTTCGTTGTTTTCGTGCGCGTCCTGTGCATCCCCAACCACGCATGGCCCCGTTGCCGGCAGTGAGATTGAAGCCGGAACGTCCGTTTCTCAAA
>JAGSMP010004211.1:0-22167 GCA_029286625.1 Parnassius orleans
TCAACTTTTACAGAAATACTGGATTATTTCAAGTCGTGACGTTATTAGACAACGTCTGCATCGGTGTGTTCGTTGTTTTCGTGCGCGTCCTGTGCATCCCCAACCACGCATGGCCCCGTTGCCGGCAGTGAGATTGAAGCCGGAACGTCCGTTTCTCAAAACAGCGGTAGACTTTGCTGGTCCATTTTACGTGCGCGCTAATAAGGTGCGAAACGCGAAGGTGGTTAAATGTTATGTCGCAGTGTTTGTATGTATGAGTGTTAAAGCGATTCATCTAGAAATAGTATCCGAATTGTCTACAGAAGCATTTCTGGCAGCGTTACGACGTTTCACGTCTCGCAGAGGCCTTTGTACCGACATTTACTCAGACTGCGGCAAAAATTTTACCGGCTGTGACAACTATCTTAAGGGTTTATATCAATTTTTACGGGATGACGCAGTCCAGAGTCATCTTCATAACAAAACCTTACAACAAGGCATTACATGGCATTTCCAACCCCCATATGCGTCACATTTCGGCGGATTGTTTGAAGCAGGGGTTAAAAGCTTTAAACACCACTTTTACCGCGTAATAGGTACGAATACCCTGACTTATGATGAAATGCATACATTGTTGTGTCAGATCGAGGCAGTGTTGAATTCGCGCCCACTTTGTGTGTTAAGTGCAGATCCTATCGATCCCCTGCCCTTAACACCTTCTCATTTTTTAATAGGTGGACCTCTTACTGCTATCCCGGATATTTGTCTAACCGATACGAATGCCAGTAGGCTTACTAGGTGGCGCTGGATACAACAGAATGTTCAACACTTTTGGAAGCGCTGGAGTCATGAGTACCTTCATGAAATTCAACAATTTAACAAATGGTTTTCGGATCGGGGTACTCCCATTCGTGAAGGTAGCATTGTTGTGCTGCGAGAAGATAATCTCCCTCCCTTACAATGGAGACTCGCTCGAGTTCACGCATTACATCCGGGCACTGATAGTGTTACTCGCGTAGTAACTCTACAAATAGGAAACAAATTTGTTAAGCGTCCAGTCGTAAAAATTTGCCCTCTTCCATTGGAATAATGAATTACGAATGTCCAACCTAGTTCATAATTTATGTTAACTGATAACTCCATATTTAACTTCTTTAGTTTCCTATTTTATTTATTCAGTTAGTTTAACAATGTTTTCTTTTCAATACTTTTACTTTGTGTTTAGACTTGTTAAAAGCCTCACGTCTTTTAAGGTGAGCGGCATGTTCCGTACTGGAACCATATTTTTTAAATTAATATTTATTGTCTATATATTTATTTTCTTATAAACTTTCGAGTGGCAACAATTACTAAATTAATAGGGATTTATTGAATTCTTGGTCTGGTAACAATCCTTTTTACGCGAGAAGCCGCGCTTGCGTCTGATTGGCCGAACGGCGGAGTCACTTGCGCGCCGTACGCCGAAACGTTATGAACTTTTCTCTTTCGAAAAATTATTGTGTGTGTCCCTTTTATTTTACAACGAGTACTAAACAATTCCCGAAGATACTGTGCCAGTGACCTATGGACTATTCTATTCGGAGAGACAGGGTTATATCCCTTCGAGTCTTCGAGATTGTTGGTTCATATTCATCGTTCGAAGAATATTCCTCATTCTTACTACTCGTAGAAGTAGTTTTTGTTGTAATTGAATTATGTTCTTTATTCTCATGTACTATTTGTCCTGACGTTCTATTTTCTTGTGGATTATCTTTTATTAGATGTCTGCGATTGCGGCGATACACCATTCCTCTTTAGTTTTAATAAAATATGAGCGGGGAGTCGCCGCTTTTGCAACGATACAACCTGGCATTTTACAATTTTTTTCTATCATAGTCACCTTATCGCTGACATCTTATACAGGTAAAGGCTTGGCACGTAAATCATAATACATTTTGTATTTTTTTTTGTTTATCTAGCATAACTTTGGGTTGTCTCTCATTATTTACATGACCTATTTTTAAAAGGTCCGGGTGCACAGGTAGCCTGCATTTTAGCCTACGACCCATCAGCAGCTGTGCGGGAGAATTCAAATTATCGCGAGGCGTATTTCGATAACTTAGCAAATTTAAATAAATGTCACTTCCACTATCTATGGATTTTTTTAATATCTTTTTTATTGTTTGCACGGCCCTATCACTCTTACCATTTGATTGTGCGTAACTGGGTGATGATGTTATGTGTTCAAATCCTCACTCCACCGCAAAGTTTTTAAATTCCCGACTTGAAAATTGTGGACCATTATCGCTTATTACAATGTCTGGTATCCCATATCTAGCAAAATTTTCTCTCAGTACGTTTATGACGCTTTTAGAAGTAGTTTCATGTAACAATGCTACTTCCGTAAAACATGAATAATAGTCTACAATAATCAGAAATGAGTTTTTACCATACTGAAATATGTCCGTCCCGATTTTACTCCATGGTAAATTTGGAATAGAAACAGCAATCAACGGTTCCTTACTAGATTTATTTGAATTCTCTCGACACACTACACACCTATTTACATATCTCTCTATATCATAAGAAATCCCTGGCCAAAATAACACTTCACGTGCGTGCCTTTTACAGCGGTCTATGCCTAAATGCCCATTATGTATAATTTTTAACATTTCGGATCTTAAGGAACTAGGAATTAATATTTGTTTGTTTTTAAATATAACACCATCTACACAAAATAAATCTCCTCTCATGGACCAATAATATTTTAAACTATCTTCAATATCTCGTTTATATTCCGGTCAACCCTGATTTATATATCTCATTAAAAGTTTTAAGTTATTATCTTTTAAAGTCTCGTTTTTAATTACACTTAATTTTTTATGTGAAACGGGCATGTTAGAAACTACCATATGTACTTGATATAATACATTATCACTCACTTTATCATTATATAATTCTGGAATAGGGCATGATAATGTATCGGCCAAGGACATATTTTCCAGGCTTATATGTAACTATCAAATCATAACATTGTAATCGTAAAATCATTCGCTGTAAGCGTGCTGGTATCGAATCTAAGGGCTTTTTAAAAATGCTTTCTAACGGTTTATGATCTGTTTCAATTAAACCTCACTTTTACCGTATATATATTGGTGGAACTTTTCACACGCAAAGAGAATAGCTAGCATTTCTTTTTCTATCTGCGCATATCGTGCCTGTGTGTCGGTGAGTGTACGCGAAGTATATTCAATAGGTCGGCCGCCCTGCAACAGCACTGTTCTTAGCGCTACACTGCTCGCGTCCACCGAGACTACAGCCGGTTGCGATACGTCATATAAAGCCAACACAGGTGTTTTGCTTATTAAATTTTTTAATAAATCGAACGCATTCTGTTGTTCACTCTCCCAACACCATTCCGTGTCCTTTTTCAATAGTCGAGTAAGCGGATAAATACGCTCAAAATACTTAGGTATAAACTTAGATAAGTAATTTACGGCTCCTAAAAATCGTTTTAACGATTTTCATTCTTTTGGAGTTGGCATATTTTTTATTGCTTTTACTTTTCTAAATCTGGTTTCATTCCGTTTTTGTTATAATATATGACCCAAGTAAGTCACTCCTCCACACATATACGACATTTATCTTTATTAAATTTCAAATTAATTTCACGAGCCCTATTTAATAATGCATTTAAACGCCTATCATGTTCGTCTTTATTTCGTCCCCAGCATATTATATCGCCTATAAAAGAATCTACTCCATCTAAATCCTCTATTAATTGCTTAATCTTAGCATGATAGACCTCTGAGCGCAGTTTAAACCATAAGGTAACCTTAAATACTGATAGCGCCCAAACGGTGTACTAAAGTGCATAAGTCTGAACTCTGATCATCAAGTTATATTGCCGAAAACCTGAATTTGCATCTAATACTGAAAAAAACTAGCTCCGTGAATTATGGCAAGTTCCTTGATGGTTGGCAGTTGGAAATGCACGCTGTATAGCATTATTGAGAGGTATCGGGTCTAAGCAAATTCGCAATGTTCCATTCTTTTTTGCTGCAATTACTATTGAATTAACCCATTGTGTTGGGTGAGTGACCTTTCTAATGACTCCTAAGTCAGTCATCCTGTGTAATTCTTCTAATAATTTATCACGTAATCCTAGAGGTACTTTTCATGAGCACAAACTACCAGTTTAACTGATTTATCAATAACTATATGGTACTCACCAGGTAAGCATCCTAAGCATTCAAAAAGATCCAAATTTTCTACCAAATTAATGCCGTAAACCCGTTGAATTAATCCTAGTTCCGAACACGTTTGTCGACCCAGCACACTTTCACATTAATATTTGCTATTAAAATTTAAAACATACATTTTACTTTATGCCACCATTTAAGATGACAAACTCCTCTTATCGGAATAACATCCCCGCAAAACGACTGTAATTTCATTTTATTATTATTACATATCATTTCCGTGTCAAATCCCAGCGTCAAAAATCTCTTATAACATAAGACATTAATGTCGGCACCTGTATCCAGCTTAAAACTTTCAAAGCCACACTCACCTCTTAATACCTCGTACCAGTCATCGCCGCCGATTTTGTTCTGCGTTGTATCCATTAACACAGATACATAAAACAACTCACAATCATCATTATCAGATTTTTCTGTATTCACTTCTATTTCATACATTTTTTTAACACTATTTTTACATTTGCACATCCTAGCGTAATGGCCGTAGTTACCGCACACATAGCATTTTACCGAAATAGCTGGACATGAACATTTCATCCGCCTGACATATTTTAATTGCTTTCTCCAAACTCAATTCATCTGTCCTTAACAACCGGTCCCTTACAGTTGTGCTCCTTATGCCGCACACAATACGGTCGCGAAACAACTCTTGTTCTAAATTTTTAATTCAATTTTTACTGAGTAACTTTAACGCCGTTACATATTGATCAATAGGTTCTCCAGTTTTTTGATACCTCGTAAAAAAATTATATCTCAGTAATGTAATATTAGATTGAACACCGAAATACTCGTCAAATTTTTTCATCAATATTTCGACGTCCTCACGCTGCTCTTCCGAATCGAATGTAAAAGTCTCGTAAACATCAAATCCATCTGATCCAATCAGATTAATAAGCCAACTCGCCTGTATGCTTCACTCTTCTTTATGCACCCCCAATGCTTTAAGAAAAACATAGAATTGTGCCTTCCACCTCTTCCATGCGTCGGCCCGACCGACGGGGCTGCCATCTAAACTCAATTCGGTTGGCGGTCTTGCATGCTCCATCCTTACACTTAATTTAGAACACAAATTAACGTTATTCAAACGTAAAATCCAAAACTATTTGGTATTTTAACCGCTGCCACCATTTAGTGACAATGAAACAACGGAGTTCAGATGACAACTGTTTTTATTAATAAAGGCGGTTTCGTAATATATAATATTTTAACTACCACTACAATATTGACGTGTAGAATAGAAATAGAAAGCACTATTTTGGTTACACCATATATATAACTATATATTTTTATAATTTGTGGATATTAGTTAGATATGTAAATAAAAATTAAACTTTTAAAAGTGAGGCCTATCCTATCCTATATATGGCATTTATTCAGAAGAAAAACCTATACATCATATACACAAATATATTGATACATTCACTATTAATAAATTGTTCATTTTAAGTATTTCTGGCTACATTCATAACTACGAACTTAACTACTAAACCATAGCATAAAACAAATTTTCCCGTTAATCGGGTAATAGTTAAGCTGGTGGCATATACAACTTTTCACGCACACTAGCATTCTTATACACACTACAATATTGAAATGCCGCATTTACGGAGTTGTTATTTTGCGTTATGAGCGCGCGAAGACCTATTAATAATCTAAGACAACAGTTATGTTTAGTTTAATAGCTATTTATATAGTTGATTTAGTTGAGTATTATCCTGTACTGATGTATATTTATAAAACTGTAAATATTCACACCTCCTTCAGTAACTCAACATAATATTTATTTTGAAAAAAAAAATTTGACAATAAACAATATAACACATTTACTTGACTTGGAGTTAGTTTATATAAAATATGTTCTAATGTCTGTTTATAATTTTAGTTTCAACCCGAAGCTGTTATCTGTGTAGAGTGCTCATTGCTTCTTAGCAAACATGATAGAAATGTGATATAATAACACTCCATACCAAGACCGATCTAAGGGGGCAAGCCGAGCATTTCAACTAGCCATTAGCCATCCACCACTCAAGTTGGCAGGTTGAGAATTTTATATGCCACCTTCCAACCTACTTCAGATTGGATAGTGGAAATATTTAAGTATTTTACTTAACTCAATTATTTTAGTTCTAAAGAAAGAAGAAGTAGGGATCCGCAAAAGTACCGATACTTGGAGTAGTATCGATACTTTCATTTCGATACTAAGTATATTTAAACACGATACTTTTGTTCCAATATTTTGAGGTATCGATACTTTTATAAGTACTCGATACTTTTAACATAATTTGAGTCACATCATTAGACTTGGGTATAAGAGTAGGGGATTACCTTCACAGACAATAGCTTATGTTTAGAGCGTGTTGCCAGTTTCTCGTGATTGGTATCTATCTAGTAGATTTATTTTTATCAATTAAGTAAAAAATGATTTAATAAAATTTAATACTTTTTTACTGTTGCTCTAATTTATTTTTGTACCGACAATTTAATACGTCGAAATTTAAATTTAGTTAGTGTGATAACATTATTCAGTGTCTCATTGGTGATAATTTTCGAACTCCAAGTTCCGAAATTTCTCGGATAATATTTGATATTACGGATATTACTCAATCGTAAGTTTTAAAAATAAATTGAAAAGTACTCGATAACTAACAATATCGAAAAATGTGTTTCGATACTTTTCTCGATATCGATAAATCTGATACGATACTGGTATCGAGTAAAGTATCGATACTTTTGAAATTTTGTGGAACACTAAGAAGAAGAAATACCTAAGTAGGAAATAAGGAAACAACTAGACTAGAACTTAGAAACTAGAATCCAAAGAAATTCACCCGAATTTACAACTGATTTTACATATCTGAACTGGCAATCCTTCAGTCTCTTTATGTTTGATGGGGATTTCCCTCAAACTTTCGGAGGAATACCCTTTAGCTACATTTGTACAACGCGACATTTTAGGGGAATCCCTTAAATATCATATATAAGCAAAAGATTGTACTATTATCTACTACGATTGTACTATTTTATTTTAACGGTGGTAGAGCCACGCGGCAGCTTTTGCTGTTGCACGTATGGGCCGGTTCGAGCCGGGTTGGTAACATGACCTCACAGAATACCAGCGTGAAGTGGAAGCTCTGCTTCTGCGTTTCGTCTGGTGAGTGCAGGAGACCGGAGGCCCAATTCGGCAGTCTTGAAGGTTCGGACCTGTCCATCCTTTAGCTACGCGTAGACAGCGACGACCATCCGCGCGTCTACGGGTGCCTCTATAGGCCCATAGCGGTTATGCCGAAACAGACCGACTCATCGACCACGTCCAAATGGATACAGATTCCTTGCTACAACAGGTCCCATCCACAGAGATCGTGATTCTTGGCGATTTTAACGCCCAGCACGCCGAATGGCTCGGTTCACGTTCAACCGATCATGCGGGGAGATCTGTTTATGACTTTGCCTTGGCATATGGTCTGACACAACTGGTTACTTCGCCTACGTGGATTCCAGATGTGGAGGATCATACAACTTCCCTATTGAACCTTCTGCTGACCACTCATCCGGACGGATATCAGGTTTCCGTCGATCTCGGCTCTTCGGACCATTGTCTGATCCAGAGTGTGTTGCCACTCACGCTCCCCTCGCGGTTGCGTTCAGCAGGTTGCCGCCGTGTTTGGCATTACAGGTCGGCGAATTGGGACGGAATGCGGTCTTTCTTTGCATCCTACCCATGGGGGCGGGGTTTTCTTCTCGCCGGATGATCCCAGCACTGTTGCTGACTCTGTCACTGATGTGGTGCTACAGGGAATGGAACCATTTATTCCACCATCTGTGGTACCTTTCGGAGGCAGATCTCAGCCTTGGTTTGGTCGCTCCTGTAAGACTGCATTACGCAGTAAGCAGCAGTGTTATCAGGCCTGGGCTGAGGCTTCGGCGGCTTGGGATGCGAACCAGCATGATTAAAAAGAAGTATAATTTCGGCTCCAGCTCCTTCAAAAGAGTGATTGCCAAGGCAAAATCAGAGCACATAGGCAGAATTGGCAAGAAACAAGTTCGCTCTCCTTCGGGAACCCGTGCGTTCTGGTCTCTCGCCAAGGATTTTCAAGGGAATTTCTGTAAGCCATCACTCTGCACAGGGAGGACGACTCACTGGCCCACGCCGCAAAAGAGAAAGCCGACCTTTTAGGCTCCCTTTTTGCATCCAACTCGACTCTTGATGACGGGGAGAACACACCGCCAAAAATCCAGCGGTGTGAGTGCTTCATGCTGGATGTGCGGTTCTCACAGCGCTCGGTTCGCAAAGCACTCCTCTCCCTGGACATCCACAAGTCGAGTGGGACTGACGGAATCCCCCCAATTGTGCTGAGGACGTGTGCTCCGGAGTTGGCACCGGTTCTAACGCGTCTTTTCCGGTACTGCTACTCCTAGACGTAGTCCCGAAATCATGAAAGACAGCTTTGTCCACTTGATCCTAAAAGGCAACCGCTCAGACCCGTCCAACTACAGGCCTATCGTCATCACCTCCTTGTTCTCCAAACTAATGGAATCCACTATAAACTGCTAGCTCATGCGGTATCTTGAGGATCACCAGCTGATTAGTGACCGCCAATATGGTTTAAGTCGGGGTCGATCAGCTGGTGATCTTTTGGTCTACCAGACTTATAGATGGGCGGAGGCAGTAGAGTCCAAGTGGGAGGCATTGGCCGATAGTTTGGACATTGCGAAGGCCTTCGATCGGGTTTGGCACAAAGCGCTTCTTTCGAAGCTCCCTTCCTATGGGCTTCCCGAGAAATTATGCAATTTGATCACCAGCTTTCTTGCAGATCGGAGCATCAAGGTCTTTGTAGACGGTGCACGCTCCGACTACAAGCCTATTAACGCTGGTGTTCAACAAGGCTGCGCCCTATCACCAACGCTGTTTCTTCTGCATATCAATGATATGTTGCAAACCGGTAACATTCATTGCTATGCGGATGACAGCACTAGTGATGCTCTATACAACGGCCGTGCCAATATTTCTCGGGAAAACGTCGCCGAGTACCGGAACAAACTTGTGTCTGAAGTCGAGTCTTTGCTGAACAAATTCTCGGATTGGGGGCGACTAAATCTAGTCCAGTTTAATCCTCAGAAGATACAAGTTTGCGCGTTCACCGCTAAAAAGAACCCGTTTGTCGTATCTCCTCAGTTTCAAGGCACTTCCCTTGTTGCCTCAGCCAGTATTGGGATCCTCGGCGTCGACATATCGAGTGACGTGCAGTTTCGTGGTCATTTGGAAGAGAAGGCCAAATTGGCCTCTAAAAGCTTGGCGTACACAGCAGATTGGGACAGTGTTTCATGCCGGCTCAACGCCTGCAACTTTACAAGGCGCAGGTTCGGCCTCACATAGAATACTGTTCCCATCTCTGGGCTTCGGCTCCCCAGTGCCAGCTCCTTCCACTTGACCGCATTTAGTGCAGAGCGGCTCGAATCGTCGACGACCGAGTCCTTTCCGATCGGCTCAATTCATTGGTGCTGCGAAGGGATATTGCCTCCCTTAGCATTTTCTTTCGCATTTATTACGGGGAGTGCTCTGAGGAATTGTTCGGATTAATCCCAGCCGACAAATTTCATGAACGCACATCGCGGCAGAACTCCAGATACCATCCACACCATCTGGATGATTGGCGGTCCACCACTTTGCGATTTCGAAGATGTTTTCTTCCTCGCACAACTTTCTTGTGGAATCGATTACCACCAGCGATTTTTCCGGACCGATACGACTTAGGGACCTTCAAGAAAAGAGCGTACTCCTTTTTAAAAGACCGGCAACGCATCTGCAATTCCTCCCCTGGTGTTGCAGTTGTTCCTGGGCGGCGGTAGTCACTTACCATCAGGTGAGCCGCATGCTCGTTTGCCCTCTCTCCTATAAAAATCCATTACTTATTTAGAAGACTCCTAGTAAAAATGTCCTGCCCTAGAGACAAATTTTCGTCATATTCGTGAATAATGTAACGGTTAATAAGTGATACAGAATTAAAATGTTTTATCTATTTATGTGAAATATATGCTAAGTCTACAAGTTGGTTCTGTTCTTAAATTTAAAATTACGTGATTTTTATTGGGGCAGATTAATCATTTAAATATTGAAGCGTAAAGGAAATTGTAGTACGTAAAAATACGTAATATTGAACACACTTTTAAAAAGTGTACTTACTTTTGTTCCTTAAGGTAAATAGTAAAATAGTTTTAGTGCCAATTTCACCATCTCCGGTTAGCCTATTCGTCAATTAAATTTTCAGTTTTTGATTGTTGTTGTATGAGTTTGACAGTTCTTATTTGACAAATAGGCTATTCGGGACTTTAATAACAGGCGGTGAAACCGGCCCAATTTAATATCGACCGCAAGGTATGTTAAAATGTTTTAAGTGGTATGTTAATCGTGTGAAAATTAACATTTCTTCGGCTTGTCGATTCTCATCTGTGACTGCTCACTAGCAGTCACCCGCGGCTTCGTTCACGCGCCCACCATAATTATTATTCGTGGGAATGAGTAACTTTTCTGAGGTAAAAGTAGCCTATGTCAATGTCCTTTTCCAAACTTCAATTTATATCTACATACCAAAATTTATCCAAATTGATTCATTGGTTTAATCGAAAAAACGTAGCAGTCAGAGAAAAAGAATGACTTTCGAATTTTCAACATTAGCAATGTTATTTATTATATTTTAATTAAATTTATTTCATATTTTTATTTTTACCCTACAGAATGGCTGACGGTAGATCACGCTTGTCGGCACACCAATATAAAAAACGAAGACTTGAAAAAGATGCAGAGCGACAGAAGCAGGGGCATTAGAGTCCTTTTTGAAAAAAGGTGAGCTAAACAAACCATCGTCACCCATACCAGAAACCGATGCTATAGCTGAGATTCTGCTTAAACCTCGAGAGAAGAAAATACGTCCGATTCCAATATAATCTGTGAACCTGGTGCTTTTACTTCTGTCAAGCGCTATTGCAGGTGAAGGTGCTATCGCAGGTGAAGCTGCTATTAGATGAAGGTGCATGCAACTTCAAGTGTTTTACAGAATCAACATCTATTTTAGATGTCAACCCAGCTACGTGGCCCAATAGATTAACAGATGCAGAAAGAATATATTTGGTAAATAGAGGTTCTCCAGACCCACTGTATGAATTTGAATTTCCACAAGATATCAATGGTCGGCTGTTTACTTCGAGATACTATTAGAGAAAGCTAAATAACGGTGAAGAAATTTTGAGAGATTGACTTGTATATTCTGTGGCAAAAAATTCGTTGTATTGCTTTTGCTGTAAGATCTTCAATACAACTACAACTTCCGGTATATCTGAAGATGGCTACAAAATTGGAAGCATGTAGGTAATATGCTTAAATCTCATGAGACATCACGAAACCTTGTAGGCTGTAAAATCTTGGGTAGGAATTTCATAGGCTCAAATCGTGTCGCACGATAGATGCCGAGTCACAGAGAATAATTAAATCAGAAATAGAACACTGGAATAGAGTATTGTTACGAATTGCCACAATCATCAAAATGTTTTAAAATGGCTTGGCTTCAAGGTACTTGATAATCTGTATCAACATAACAATGGTAATTTTTTAAAACTAGTGGTTGTTAGCCGAATTTGATCCGGTTATGCAGGATCATGTACGCAGAGTTTTGAAAAAAGAGGAGAAACAAGCAACCTACTTAAGTAAAACAATTCGAAATGAGTTCATTAATACAATTTCAGACGGCATAAGAAATATTATTCTATTATTTTAGATTGTACTCCAGACGCTAGCAAAGCTGAGCAGATGACCATAATTAAGTATATTTCTATTATTCAATCCCTAGACCATTCAAGAACGTCAGAAATGGTAATAAATGAAAGTTTTTTAGGATTAATATCAATAGAGAAATCTACAGTTCTGGCGCGAACAGAAATTATCGTGGAACAATTATCAGCACTGGGTTGTCTTTATAAAACATAAGAGGGCAAGGGTACGATAATGGATCTAATATGAAAGGTATTCAAAGTGGCGTCCAAGCCAGGATTAAAAACATCAATCCACGGGCATTTTACGTTCCTTGCAGTAGTCATTCTTTAAACTTAGTGGTAAACGACATGGCAAAGTATTCACTGAAGCTACAATTTTTTAATACTGTGCAAAAATATATGTTTTTTCCACTTCAACATTAAGGTGGTCAATTCTTTTGAAGAATGTAAAGATATTACTCTAAAACCACTTAGTGACACGAGATGAGTTAGTCGAATCGATGCAATAAAACCACTAAGACATCAAATAGGACAAGTTTACGATGCATTGTTTAGTGTTTACCAAAACACAGATATGGATACCTCACACGAGACGAAGCTTCTAGTTTGTTGAACCAAATTAAACAGTTTAAATTTTTATGTTCTATTATAATTTGGTACGAAACTTTGAATAGCATAAACCCAGTTTGTAAATTAATGCAAAGTAAAGATTTTGACTTAGTTTCCGTCATTAAATTACATTAAATTACTTAGAAATACAAAAGATTTCTTTGAAAACTAACGTTCAGATACTCATCTGAACTTTACTCAAGTTCTTGAAGACGCCAAAGCCTTAGCTTCTGAAATTGATTGCGAGGTGTTAGACATTGAAAATGTGGCTAGTCCTCGTGCACAATCCAAGAAAAAGCAATTTACTTATGAGGGTGTTGACGAACCAATCATTGAGCCTTGTCAAAAATATAAATTTGAAGTATTTTTTCACATTATTAATACAGCCATTAACTCCTTAGAATTAAGATTTTCCCAGATTTCTGAGCACAGTAAGCATTTTGTTTTTTTGTATAACATATATGCCTTAAGAGAACTCCCAATAGATGAATTGTTAGAACATTGTAAGAACCTCGAAGCTATTTTAACTCATGAGAACTCAAGCGATATAAAATCCATTGGAACTTTGTGAGGAGTTGTCAGTCATTTGTATGTTTTTAAATAGTAATTTATCTCCTCAAAATGTTTTGAAAGGAGTCAATCGTTTTTGGACCCACTAGAAATTTTCGCGACCCTTAATGGTATTATATACAAAAAAAGATACCAATTTATTATTGTAAATAGCATAAAGATTTTATGAAAATCTAAACGGAATTAAGAAATCTGAAAAAAGAGTTGTTTTGATATTTGATCATTGGTTGAGATAATGTAATATTAAAACAAATTTTAGTAGAGATGTGCCAACTCGGAAGAAACTCGACTCGAGTTAACTTGAGTTGAAATTCACGTAACTCGAATAGTACTCGAGTTACGCAACTGAATTGGCGGAACGAAGTTGTGTCAGTTTGTTACAAATTATTTTCATATTTGTTCCTCCATCAAAGATAATTATTATTACTTAACTTAATAGGTAGTTATATTTTATTGGTTTGCGTATAGACAATTTTCATAAAATAATATCACTCTAACTTTATGATGTAAGTATAGTTAATGTTATTAATAATTTAACTATCACGTATTATACTTAATCAGCTTGTTGATATTACATAATATATCAATAAATTGTTCGAATTAGTAAGTAGAGTGCACCACTAAATAGAAAGACACTGAATTGACCGTAAGATAAAGATGCGACTCGAGTAGAATTTTGTAACTCGAGTCACTGGCTATCATGTCACTGTAGTTGTACTCGAGTTTTTGAGTTATGCGAATTAACTATTTACAGTCCCTGCATCGATTGAAGTTTATCACTCGAGTTGATAATAGCGATTACCTTAGTTAAAGCATTTTTAAATAATAATAATAATACTGTTTGATAATTAAATTACTAGTTTAAGTTTTTTTATTATAGTTTTTAATACAATATAAAGAGGAATTTCTATATTAATATACTTTTTAAATAGGTACCTTTATTAAATAAGTAATATGTGACAATATGAAATAAAATACAAATATTTATTATTTATTTATTTGTAGTATTTCCATGTTTTTTATTTATTACACACATGTGTAGCATTTCAAAATCTATAAACTGCTTTTCGCATATCTTACAAATCGCTTCCATTTTTCAAAATAAGCCACACTGACGATTTTGTTTTGTTGTTTAATTCTTATCATTCATACTTTAAACAAACAAGTATATTTAAATCACCTTTTATTTTATGCACTACTTATACGAAAAAAAAAAACAATGATAGCACAATCACGATATTATAAATCAAACTAAGTTCATATTTGACTACAACATGCCAGATGCATGTTTCACGCCCGCGGCGCCTTATACTATGTGAATTAGGTTGATTAGATGATAGAATTAATGAATTAGTGAACTGACATCTATCTAGCGCTCTCCGAATCCACACGGTGCGTTGAGTTGACTCGGTCACTGAGTGCAAGCGGACTGTAAAATTTATTTTCACTGAGTACCGAGTTACACAGATTCACTGATTGAATCGAGTGAAAACAGAGTTCGAGTTGCATCACTACTTTAAGAATAAAGTCTGTGATTAATTGTTATATACTTTAAAATAATTTTTAATAGCAAACTGGCAAAATTAATTAATAGCTAAAAAGTTTATACGTGTTTTTTAACAAGACAATAAAATAAATATCGTCTCAACGATGCACAAGTGTTTAACATATAATGAATAATATCTATTTTTCCTTTTTATTTTTTTGTGGTCGCATGGTAAAATTGCCAATGACATTCGAAATTGAAATATGAAAAGTATAGAGTTTTCATTTTTCAATTTTAATTACACACAGAACACAATTACTCTCTAAGGTATGTATGTAATTACTTTTACACCTAGAATTTTGGAAAATCTAAATAAGATCTATAATTTATGATGAGTTGCCTAAAAAAAAATGACAAACACAGGTCTTATAACCTTGTTAATATGTTAAAAGTGACAAAGTATTAAAGTTTTATGTTATTAGTAAAATCTAAATTAAATAATAGATAGAATAAATACATAAATGAAGTTTTTCTGTATGTTATAAGAAAACTAGAATCTATGGGTCGAGGGATTTAAAGATTTCTCTATTTGATGTAGCTTCATGGGCTTTGAAGAGCGATTCATTTAACTGCATTTAGGTATAAATACCTTATGTATTCAGCAAGTTGCTCCATAAACTTGACAATACCAAATGGCATCAAACATGGATCCTGAATTTATATATATAGTACATATATATATATATATACTATCTATACTGTATAATCTATAATATATAATTTATATACATGTAAATAAGTACTTGTTACTTGTACTAGAAGCAAATATACAATTTGCATAAGTATTGTAAACTTAGTGCCATTTTACTTGTGTAATGGTTATATCCTTGTTGATCAGATGCTTCTATTATCCTTAGACTGATGTTTTGTTAACTCTGCAGGAAGGAATATTATTTTGTCATCTACTATCAGATAATTAATATAAAAATAATAATTTTCCCCCTACATGAAACTAGTGAAAATAAGAAATCAGACAAGTTTTACATAGTCAAATATTGTTGATGTAAATCCATAACTACTATTTGTGTATTTGATCATATGGAGCTGATTATAATAATTTCTTATTTATTTAACATACAGGCAGAGACAACAAAATACTGACAGAAATATGGAAATGTAGTTTATTGACATTGAAGTATAGTATATATATTATAGTCTTATACAATATTCATTTTTTTTTTTTTTATCATTTAGTTTTAGTTATTATCAAGTTATTTTGAAAATATCTTTTGAAATGATAATGATTGACAATCATAAATACAATTAAATTACACATGTGTTTTTGTTATCCTTACACAACCAGTTTAAAACATCTTACTTCATATTTATCAGTGTGTAATAACATAGATAAACATGATATTACCTACCTAGTCATTTTGGCTTTAATGGTGTTTGGGGTATGATAACTAATCAGTTAATATATTTTAAATCAAAGTTTACACACTGCACCTTTACTAATCAAACAAAACATATTAAAACAAAGTCTTGACACCGCACCTGTCTGTCTGTCTTTTCCACTATTAGATTACACTATAGACTGCTTTGGAAATAATTACAACAATATATGCAGTGGCATTTTACTTTGTGTTTTATCCTTATACAACCAGTTCAAAATAGCTTTCTTACTATATAGCATTTAAAGGTAATATTATAAATAGACATATTATCCGTTATTCATCTTGGTTTTAATCATATTTATTTAATTACTGTAATGTGTGTGATGTATATTCACTAATCAATTAATACCTAAAAAATAGTCTCCACACCACGTTTGTTTGTCTGTGCACTGTTTTGCCGGAACTGCCAAAAGGATTTTCCATCTATCTTAAAATATCTATAATTGCTGAATGTACCTACAACTTTGTTTAATACTATTAATTATTGCTATTCTATTCTATATACACTATTCTAACTCATAATATCGGTGAAAACTAATAGAAAATCGCTTTTAGTTTGTTTTAAGGTTATTGCGATATTCATATTTTAATTTTTAATTTCTCAGAATTCCCGTTAGATGCGATAAAACTAATATTAATTTTGTAATCTATAGATTATAGGGAATAAATCAACATACATTTCATTGAGGTTCACGAAAATTCGTGGTGGGCCCATTCTCCATACAAAAAGAAACTGTCTCCTTTGGGTTTTGTTTTAAATGTCGCATGGATTTGAATTTCCCAGAAGCAATGATTACCTCGTTTTTCAATTTAAACGAGCACTAGTTGTATTTTTATAAAATGATTCACTGAAACGTAAATTATAGACTAAAGACGATTACAGCAAAATGGATCATCTTTCAAAGGGAAATGCTTTTCAGTAAATAAATTGACCAAAACGTAATGGATGTTTTCCGATCGCTTGTTTTATGGTTAGTTTTAGATACAAAATGTTAGTGTTTAAATGTTAAATGTTAGTGTTAGTAGTTTTAGTGTTCCGTTACCGTTGCAGCATATTAAAGCCCATTTCTTAACATGGGTCTCCACCAAAGATTGCTTCATAGAGGAGATATTTGCCATAGTTGCTGGCCGCTTAAGCTTAGCAACCGTTCTTTTATTTTAGTCGTTACTAGGAAGACGCTGCTGCCCATGTGCTGATTTTTCCGTCCGTCCACCTGATAGTAAATGGATGCTGTGACCCATAGACATCTACATTTATCTTCAATTAAGGATCAAAATGCAGATGCGTTGTCACCTCTGCTGCTATTTTACGCTGGTATTCTGTGAGAGCGTGGTCCCACCCCGGACGAGCTGACCCATTCGTGCTGCAACCATAATTTAGCTGCAGCATGGCTCTACCACGTAAATGTAACTGTTAGATGATATTTTAGCTGCTTCCTTGAGCTTTCATCATTCCTTAGTCCACTCAAAAGGGTAAAAAATTCAACTTTTAATAAAAAGTAAAAGCCGTCATCAAAAGCCTGAAAAAAATTCCACATAATAGCACAAAGGTGTTAGATGTCCCGATGTCATATTCAGCCCGATATTATACAAAAGCTGAAGGTAGCGGGGCTAAGTATGACATCAATATAAGAAATCATTATGTCATCCAGAATGGTTTTTCCTGCTTAGTAAGGAACGGCGTAAAGCGATTCGACGATCGATTTTATTCATTTTCAAATAGTTTTATCCACATGTATTAAAACACTATTAGTTAGTTACAAAGGTCTTACCACCGAGGTTACAATGACGAATCCTGTTAACCTGCCGACGACAATTCAGTCCGCCCCGGCTTCGCACGGGTGATTTTATATCTTGACGTGATTTCTTTATCAGCGCCACCTTTCGGGTCCAATTGTGTCCAATCAAATGTATCACATACACACAAAATGTCATCAACTTTAGTCCAGCCGTTTAGGAGGAGTACAGTCACAGGCATACAGACAGTAGAATTATATAATATAAATATAAAGATATTTAGAATATATTATAGGATAAATGAGAATGTCCCACGACCAATGCTGATTAATTATTTATGCAAAAATATCCTATATTCGATCCGCCCCGGCTTCGCACGGGTGATTTCTGGATATCGACGACAGTGGCACCTACCGGCTCTAATCGTGAATCCAAAACATTTAGGGACCCATTCAATCACATACAAAAAGTATATTCTGGCCAAGTTTTATACCTATAAGAGCTATAGTTTGAAAATGTGATTTCTTTTTTTTTTTTTTTTTTAAAAACGTTACCTCCACACTAGGATTTTCTCCTGTATCGTGGGGGCAGTTTACACACATAAATTTCACAAGGACAAACATCCAGACCCGGAACAATTATTTGTAGACCATACAAATACTTGTTCCGTCCGGGATTCGAACCCGCGGCCCTTAGCGCAGCAACCCATTGCTAAGCCACTGCGCCACGGAGCCGTCAAAAATTTTACTAAGGAACCCGCAACTCCCTAGCGGGTGGAATTTCGTAAAACGTTTCGTTAGCGGACTTCCACTCGGCGAAAGGAATATTCCTACCAAACTTCAAGTCTCTAGGCCTTATGGTTCCAGAGATATCGTGATGAGTCAGTACAAAATGTGATTTTTTTTAATTAACGCCCCCGAAAACCACTATGCAGATGGAATTTCGTAAATTCCGTTCTTAGCTGACCTCTAATCGGCGAAAGGAATATTCCTACCAAACTTCAAGTCTTTAGGCCTTATGGTTCCAGAGATATCGTGATGAGTCAGTACAAAATGTGATTTTTTTTAATTAACGCCCCCGCAAACCCCTATGCGGATGGAATTTCGTGAAATTCGTTCTTAGCTGACCTCCACTCGGCAAAAGGAATATTTCTACCAAATTTCAAGTTTCTAGGCCTTATGATTCCAGATATATGGTGATGAGTCAGTACATATACTTATATAGTTTTTTATTAACCCGCAACCTTCTTGGGGTGAAATTATGGGGATATATATATATATATATATATATATATATATGTGTGTGTGTGTGTGTATAGTATAGATAACTTTCGCGCGCGCAACAGAAAACTCGTATTATTCGATTGTGATCGTAATATCGTACCGGGTATGTTGTATAGTAGTGAGCCACGCGTGTCACTGTTGCAGCTATATAATATTATAGAAAAAATGGATACGGCCTAATGTAGAGTTTTTATTTAATGGATCAATTGTAATATTATGGAAAAGTTGATTTAATATTGATATATTGTTATTTTTAAACATCTACGTGATATGTACTTAATTGTACTTTTATTGCATTTTTTTTATATAACACTAGGAATGTTTATAATTTTTAAGAGATTGAAGATCGGACGTAGCGGTGTCTGCGGAGTATAACACACCGTAACCATAAATATGTTAATGAATTTTTGGTTCTCCTAACGCATGAACTTATATAGCGTACGAACCTTTGATTTTTAATTAAATAAAACATATGTTACTAACAGGGTTGCCAGCTCAAATCCAAATTACCGATCATTGCCTTCTGAAAGAATTTCTTACGGAGTTTAACTTAAGTTGAACTTAAGTTCATTTACATTAAATTTCATTTAAATGTAAACGAGCTTAGTAAACTTTTCTTATACAAAGTGTCGTGGCTTATCAAACAATTAATGAAAACTCGGTCATTACTAATTTCTTAAATTATTTCAAAATAGGTATTCTCATATCTTAAAATCAAAAAGGTAAATTTTCAAACAAAATAAATATTTTAAACGAATTACAACACCATGTTTAATATAAAATCTTTTTTGCACAGGTTTTCAACCCTATCGACCTCTGCCTACTGAATGGAAATTTATCTACACATGTGTAAAATTACAAAATCAAAATAAAATTCCGGTGAAGCACTACTAACGTAAAAGAAAATCAAAAAGGTTTAATTTCTCGTTGTAATTTCGTGCATACTGGCACAAACATTAGTAAATGATATTAAAAAATGTTAGTGTCGTGGAACACTGATTGGAACGAAGTTCCTTTCGTAGTATATTATTATTGATAAACGAATTACTAGCGTCTATTAAAATGAAGCTTCATTTAAAATAAAATAATATTTCTTTCATGGCAAGATAAGAAAAGTAGGAGGAGATGGATATTATTCCACCTCGCCTTTGCCGCCAAGGCCGTCTACACGTCATATGCCATTTATACGTCAGAAGGGGATCGTAACGGAAAAATCTTACACTTTTTCTCGCGTAGCCCAATCCGCCAAATTCGTACCGTCCGATAAGGAACTTCGTTCCAAAAAGAAAGTTTTGGAATGTTTTTTATCGAATTTCATTTGTTTTTATGTAATTATTGCGTAATATTGCGATACTGCGAAAAATTTAGATTTTGCTAAAATTTTTGTCTTGTTTGTCGTGTTAAGTGTGAATTTAGAATGCCAGATCTAAACGCCACTGGGCTGGGCTGTTACTTTAATCAAAACTGGTCACACCTACAAACATGTGGGCCTAACATTACGAGTATCAAAATCTGTGGTACACCGAGTTGTGAAGAGGTATCGGCAAACCGGACAGTATACGTTACTCGCAGTACAAGTACGTAAACGGAAAACTGTGTCCAGAGATGACCGCTTCATCGTTACCAGCGTGCTTAGAAACAGGACCTCAACTTCTTCTGGGGTATGAACGAAGCTACAAGAGGTTCGAGGGGTTACAGTCAGCACAAAACCTGTGAGAAAAAGACTGAAATCGGCCGGGATAAATTCGCCTGCCAGAGGCCCCCTTCTTGCCACATGCCATCGAGTAGCTAGAGTTAACTTTTCTCGCAATCTCGAAAATTGGAATGACGAAACTTGGAGTCAAGTTCTATTCACTTAAGCCAGATTATGAAAATATTAAAGCGTGAAGCCGCCTGGGAGAGAGGTACACTCAGAGCAATATCATTGGAAAAGGGGCATATAGAGGAGGGTCAGTTATGTTATGACATGCAAACACCTGCCGTATTTGTATGGGGCCACTTAAGAATGTGTCCCTTACAGCGCCATGATAATATTTAACTGAGATTTTGTACGTGTAAAGTAAAACCGAGAAACCAGTTATGTACATAAAAAATATGTAAATATCCATATTATTATTTTTTTTTCATTTTAATGTAAAAAATACGGTAATAAAACCTTTTTCGACCAAAGCGTAACTCCGCAAATAATCATTTATTTCTTCGTCGAATTATTTTGCTTGAAACCCTAAAATAAAAGTAGCCTAAGTTACTCCTTATTACATCAACTATCTGCCAGTGAAAGTACCATCCAAATCGGTTCACAGGTTTTTGCGTGATGCGTGTTCAAACAGACGTCGTGTTAGAGTTTTATTATAGTATCACATCACTCACGGTCGATGCACCAAGAGCAAAAAATTTGTAATCGCAAAAAATATGTGATCCAATTATAAATTAATGACTTTCGTATTTTTTCATTGTAAGGTCTTGCTTCTTGACAAATTTCATGATTCTAGGTCAACGGGAAGTATTCTATAGATTTTGATGAGTGCGTTCGCGAGTATCAAAATATGTGACATAAATGGTTGTGTGTGATCACTTAATATTTATAAGGCAACTCAGTTTTTTCATAAAACATAATGGCATTCAAATTATCTCAATACACTCTAAATAGTTCTATCAAGACCGAATTGCCTCACGGAGAGCGCCATCTTTAGGGTTAAAGCGATAGCATTTTGTAAATTTTGTATATTATATATTATTACAATTCTGAACAAGTCGTATCTTTAAATTACGTTGACTAAGAAGCTTAATTTTTTATAAATCCAAGCAACCGCAGACCTTAGTACCTATTTGATATTAATTTCAACTTTACATATATGTAAGGTGGTGGAAGAAGTAGCATCTATCTAATAACAACTAAAAAGAAAAACTGTGGTTATCGAACATCTCCCTATAAGGCAATCTGTGGGGAGGTCTATGTTTAGCAGTAGACTTTGATAGGCTGTAAAGTTAAAGATAACCTGGTGGTGAATAGTCAAATTGTTTTAAAAGTGAGGTGTATG
>JAGSMP010004212.1:0-10112 GCA_029286625.1 Parnassius orleans
GGTGGAAGAAGTAGCATCTATCTAATAACAACTAAAAAGAAAAACTGTGGTTATCGAACATCTCCCTATAAGGCAATCTGTGGGGAGGTCTATGTTTAGCAGTAGACTTTGATAGGCTGTAAAGTTAAAGATAACCTGGTGGTGAATAGTCAAATTGTTTTAAAAGTGAGGTGTATGATACTACAAACATCAATCTGTGTGCCAAAGCGATTATGCCAACCTCCGGCAAGCCTATTTCAGGCAGGGATCACTTACAGGCTGTTAAAGTAAAGTAAGTACCTGTTGTGATGGTATCCACTGCAAAATAATGTCTCTTTCTGCTGAGTTAATTGGCACAGCCCGTGTGGTGAGTTTAAAATTGAAGATCCACATGGAATACAAATCTTCTAATGGAATGAGCAGTTTCAATACTTTCTTGTAATATTCTTAGGCAGTTACAGCAAGTAGATGTAACTGAAAAAATTGCGAATGCAAATAAAAAATAAAGAAGTAAAGAAATATTAAATTCAGAAAGAATGTACATTACCTACAATCAACAAAATAAAATAAAAATAATGTAAACAAAATTTTGTTCCTGGTGGAGTTTAAATATAATAAACATAAATAGTAGATGTATTTAATCAAATATTAACACTAATATGTATTCTAATAACATCCATTTATTTTATGTTATCTATATCTATAATATTAAATTCAGAAGGAATGTGTACATTCCTTCTGAATTTGCAGTCTTCTATTAACAACTACCAATAAAAACTGTGGTTGCCACCCTGTCTACTAAGAATGGCAACTATAGCAAGTATCCTCCTTTGAGGAAATCTGAGGGAAGGTCTATGTTCAGCAATGGGCTTTTGATAGGATGTAACGGTTGTGGATATAGTTACTCTGACAGACACTTTTAACATAGATTTGTGTATATTTTGTGTGATTTTATTTTATCTATTAATTAAATTAGATTTTACCAATAACATAACACTTCAATACTTTGACACTTTTAACCTTTTAACATACTAATAAGAATTGTGTTTGTCATTTGTTTTAGGTAATTCAACATAAATTATAGATTTTCCAAAATTCTAGGAGCAAAAGTAAACTTGTATTATACACTCACATATACTTTTAACTAAACTCGTCAGTTTTCATTTTCGAATGTCATTGGCGAATTAAATACATAATGTGGAATATTTGGCTAACCTGTATAATATAATCCAACACTTGTTGCATTGATTAGACATTGACATATGAATTTGTTAGTAATATGAAGGATATTTATTAGTATTTTTACAAACTTAAAATAATTAAGTACTAAAACATGTATAGATCTTTAAGTGTCTGTGGGTGTGGGTCGTTTATTATTATTTCTAAAAATCGTACTATATCTCAATATTCAGTAAAGATAAAATAAATGTAATGCATTATAAACGAAAATTAGTAGTTTTCGTTTCGTAGTATAATATTTTGGACTAGAACTTCGAGAGTGACAAAATAAGATATACTTCACATAAAAGTTTGAAACTTAAATAAATTGTAGGTTTTGTACAGTTGAATTTTTCGCATTCCATAAGATAAGATACTCACCTCTGAGAAATCCACAAATATAAAAGTTGGCGCACATCTCCTGCTCCTGTCTCGGCTAGTTATTGTCTTCGCACAGTGCGTTGAAATCCACAAATATTATTTAATTGTTTTCAGTGTATGCTGATTTTTCCAGATGCAATTTCTTTAAAATTGCAAATAAGTACAAAAAACAGCAGCGTGACGAATGTCAATGCCGTAGTAAGTAATACCGGCCGCCGGCACAGACATAGATATGATGCTTATATTATGATAATATGGCCGCCGGTTATTACCCAGCACGGAAGTCAATGACAAAATATCGTTTCGTTCCACGGTGTCTTTGAACCATGTTATATGATATAAGCTAACACTTTAGAAATAGGATAAAAATCTCAGTGGTATCCCTTTTAGTAATAAATATATAATATATAAATAAGTATAAATATAATATGTATATAATAAGTTATCTTGGTAAAAACATTTTCTTTAATAGAAACTGCAAAATGATTCATTACACGCATTTTTTCCCATATTACATTAACCAGAACGCGGAATATCAAAATCACTCATTTTTTTAGATTTCTTGATTCCGTTTAGATATTCATAAAATCTATAGGTTATTTATGGTTAATTTACCAATTTAAGATGTCGTTAAGTCTCGTGGTGTCACAGTCACTTTGACTTAAAGTGATAGAGATAGCACGAGACTTAACGGCATCTTAAAATTGAGTAACGTTTGAGTATTTGGGCATTATTATAATAAATTGGTAACTTTTTTTGTATGTAACACCATTAAGGGTCGTTAAAATTTAGTGGGCCCAAAACGACTGACCTTACTCTTTCTAATAAAGTCCAAATTTCTATATCATCTTTTTTGATATTATGAAGTGCAAAGTACTCACAGTTTTCCGTCACTAACGTCAAACCACCACCTCCACAGATAGTCCTCTTCCTCTGACAGTGACACTTAACAACTTCACTGTCCGTTTGACACTTTCTGTCACTTTGACGTCTGCTGTCAACTTGACACCCGCTGTCGGTTTGACATTAGCCGTCAGATTGAAGTTATCTGTCAATCACCGTTGACAGCCGTCACTTCCGTCTTCGTGCTCGTGATGTCGGCACGTTGACCTCACGGCCCCTCAGCCTCCGTCCCCGCGGCCTGGTGACGTCGGACGTTGATCTCCCTATCTTCGATCGTGATGTCGGCACGTTGACCACGGCCCTTTAGCTTCCTCCGCTCCCGCGGCCTCCTGGTGACGTCGGCACGTTGACATCCTCCCATTTCAGACGTGGCACGTTAACCCCATGGCCCCTGCTTCCTCCGCCCCGGCCTCCTGGTGACGTCGGCACGTTGACGTCCTCCCCATGTTCGGGCTCAGACGTCGGCACGTTGACGTCACAGCCCCTTAGCTTCCGCTTCCCGCGGCCTCATGGTGACGTCGGCACGTTGACGTCTTCGGGCCTGTGACGTCGGCACGTTGACCACGGCCCTTAGCTCCTCCGCCCTCGCGGCCCTGAAGATGTCCTCTTCCACCGGGTCCGGTTCACTCCGGTACAGGAAGGGTATATTCGCCTCCAACTTTTTACCTTATCACCAGACCATGTATAATTCCCTGTTCAACCCCAAGGATTGGCAGGAGCACGCTAAGGAACTCACATGCCGACAATCCCACGGCCCATAAGCAACTGTGTATCAAACAACATCGCGACACAAAAACATCCAACGCCATCTGTTGGCGACAACGTGCCAAATCAATCCGAACAGGAAGTGTTATGCATCCACCATATAGTCCTGACCTTGCATCAGATAATCACCTGTTTCGGTCTCTTCATACTTTTGGCAGTGTTAGGTTAACATAAAGGGATGACTGTCAAAACTACTTGTCGCAATTTTTTATCATAAATCCCAAGATTTCGGCAGCAACGGATTATGCCATAGATAAATGGCACATATATATTATAATTAAATGTAATTACTTTGGAAAAAAATATCTTGAATTTGTATTTAAAATACGAAGAAACTTTTTCCCCGACCTTATAATTATGTAATATTAAAAACACCTTAATCGATAAAGAATTGATTGATTGATTGTGGTGTGGTGTGTTCAGGAGTGCGAGTCGGTGAAGGTGGTGGGGATGCGGTACGCGGTGCGGGGGGCGAGGCGCGGGTGGCCAGCCTGCGCCTGTGCGGGGCTCCCCCCGGGGCTCGAGCCCGCTGCTTCACCGTGCGCTACCACGACATGCCCGACGTGATCGACTTCCTGGTGCTGCGCGCGCAGTACCACGCCGCCGTCGAGCGCCGCTGGGGGCCCGGCGACCGGTGCGTACACACTAGCGAGCTCACCCACTCACCCACTCACCCACTCACTTCACCGTGCGCTACCACGACATGCCCGACGTGATCGACTTCCTGGTGCTGCGCGCGCAGTACCACGCCGCCGTCGAGCGCGCGCTGGGGCCCGGCGACCGGTGCGCCACACCAGCGAGCTCACCCACTCACCCACTCACTTCACCGTGCGCTACCACGACATGCCCGACGTGATCGACTTCCTGGTGCTGCGCGCAGTACCACGCCGCCGTCGAGCGCCGCTGGGGCCCGGCGACCGGTGCGTACACACCAGCGAGCTCACCCACTCACCCACTCACTTCACCGTGCGCTACCACGACATGCCCGACGTGATCGACTTCCTGGTGCTGCGCGCGCAGTACCACGCCGCCGTCGAGCGCCGCTGGGGGCCCGGCGACCGGTGCGTACACACTAGCGAGCTCACCCACTCACCCACTCACCACCGTGCGCTACCACGACATGCCCGACGTGATCGACTTCCTGGTGCTGCGCGCGCAGTACCACGCCGCCGTCGAGCGCCGCTGGGGGCCCGGCGACCGGTGCGTACACACTAGCGAGCTCACCCACTCACCCACTCACCCACTCACTTCACCGTGCGCTACCACGACATGCCCGACGTGATCGACTTCCGGTGCTGCGCGCAGTACCACGCCGCCGTCGAGCGCCGCTGGGGGCCCGGCGACCGGTGCGTACACACTAGCGAGCTCACCCACTCACCCACTCACCCACTCACTTCACCGTGCGCTACCACGACATGCCCGACGTGATCGACTTCCTGGTGCTGCGCGCGCAGTACCACGCCGCCGTCGAGCGCCGCTGGGGGCCCGGCGACCGGTGCGTACACACTAGCGAGCTCACCCACTCACCCACTCCACCGTGCAAACGCACCCACTAGCGATCATCTAACCAATTCACTAGCAATCTTACCCACTCACTGGCTAGTTCACCCACTCACTGGCAAGCTCACCAACTCATTGGCAAGCTCACCAACTCTTTGGCAAGCTCACCCACTCATTGGTAAGCTAACCCACTCACTGGCAAGCTCAACCACTCATTGGCAAGCTCACCCTCTCACTGGCAAGCTTAACTAACTAGTAAGCTCACCCGTTCACTAGTGATTTCACCTATTTACTTGTAAACGCACGCACTCATTAGCGATCTCACTTACTAGTGATTCCTCCACCATCTACACCTCACCTACTCATCCACCCACACTCACTCGCCCATCCACCCTTATTCCATTTCTTTAGGCATATTTTTTTTCTTCGGCAATGGACTATGTACTTTTGCCAGAGTCAAGTAATAAAAATTATTATTTTTAATATTTTGTTGCGAAATTCTTAACTTCTTCACGATATGTTTATGTATCCATACCGCAACAAATAATTACAGCATTATAATATGTCTGTGCAACGTTTGATGTATAATTTTGGCCGAAAGCCTTATAGTCGATATCACAATTAAATTTAAAAAATAAAGCGGGGTGTGGCTGTATCGTGGACACAGCCGTGTGTTGTACGTGAATACGTATACGTAACGAAACGAACTCAAAATGGCGGCGCTCCCCCCTCCGCCACAGTCACAGTCCTCAATCAACGTAACAGATTCTTTGATATTTTAGCTATCGAGAGGTGTAATTAAATGTTCGGTGAATATGATAGATATGTAGCTACAACACCAAACTGTATCTCCCGATTTTGTTATCATCAGTTTTCTGAATTACCTCCCACTGTGGAAGAAATTTTAAAGACGTATTTACGTCAAAATAAAATAAGAAGGTAATGTTGGTTGTGACGACAGGTTCCGGTGCATGATCGACGACTCGTGGTGGACGGGCATGGTGGTGGAGCGCACTGGCAGTGCGGAAGTGGAGACGGAAGCGGAAGCTGAGGCGGAAGCGGGAGACGGATCTACGGCTGCCCGACGATGGGCACGAGAGGCTGCGTCGCACTTCCTTTCGCTGAAGGTGCGCTGGGACAACGGCGAGATGGAGCGCCTCTCGCCCTGGGATCTGGAGCCTATTGATCCCAACAGGTCAGATCTTAGACCACTCCGAAAAATTAAAGCTTTCAATTAGATTTTTTGTTTTTTGTATGTATGTTACGAGATATCTTCGCCAATAAGAAGATAAAAGAACTATTTTTTTTATTAAATAATTAATACTCACGGGTGGTTCCATATACATTTGGAGAAAAAATTCCTCCTTTAAGAGTAGTAAAAAGATTTTAATGTAACTATTTTGACGTTATTGAAATTGGGATATTGACAAAATACGCATATAAATAGTGACAGCGTTTTCATTGTCATATTAAGGGAGTTTTGGCGGGAATTTGACCGACGGCGGATTGCTGTTCTTGTTTTTTTTTTTAATTTTTTATAGGATAATGGGGACAAACGAGCACAGAGTCCACCTGATGGTAAGTAGTTGCTGCGGCCCATAGACATCTACATCTTTCTTCGATTACGAATCAAAATGCAGATGCGTTGTCACCCGTGAGGACTAAGATGGAATGCCTCGTTTTCAGTAAAAAGGGTCTCCGGTTCTTTGCACTCACCATACGAAACACAGCAGCGTTAAGCTGCTATTTTACGTTGGTATTCTGTAAGAGCGTGGTCCTTACCCGGTCGAGCCGACCCATTCGTGCTACAACTATACTGCTAATATAGCTGCAGCATAGCTCTACCACGTAACAAAATTGTATAAATAATAGTTTAAAGTGGATTTTTATATGGAAAAGTGGTGCGATTTTGTGTATTAAATATCTGCGCATGTGAACTGTTAGTGAAGACGGTGAAACAAGCTCTGATGATATGGTGGTGATCTGAATCTCAAGATAATGGCTGCTTAGGCGCCTTGAGATACTGTCCTCATCGGCTGTCAGCTGGCTCAAGCTGCCGTTAAATCCCCAAAACTTCACAATGTGACGCATCAACATATTGTGAATAAGTTTTAAACAAATTATTAAAATCTATAAAAAGAAGATCGATTCCCAATGAAATGAAGACATGGCTTAAAGAACAAGCATCCAAGCCAAAAATCTTAGTAAAAAAATTGTCTCATTAAACAAAAACAGTGTTGTTAGATTTTTGAAAACAACGTTCGCGGTTTACAAAACAAAGAACTAAAGGAGTTACGGAGAAATGAGTGTAACTCTGAAAAGGTTTTAGTACCATAGACCACATACATACCTTTCAGCAAATTGTACAGAAGACCGAAGAGTACAATCTGCCACTTTGCCTTGCGTATGTGAACTATGAGAAAGCCTTTGATTCCGTCGAAACTTGGGCGGTGCTACAGTCCCTTCAGCGGTGCCAAGTTGACTGTCGGTATATCGAAGTGCTGAAGTGTTTGTACAGTAGGGCTACGATGGCTATCCGAGTACAGAATCAGAGTACGAAACATATCCAACCGCAGAGAGGTGTAAGACAGGGTGCCGTTATATCCCCGAAATTCTTCACCGCTGCATTGGAAGACGTTTTCAAGCAACTGGACTGGAAAAAATACGGTATTAACATGAATGGCGAGTACATCACTCACCTTCGATTTGCCGTCGATATAGTCCTTATGGCAGAATCGCTGGAGGACTTAAGCAATGACCTCAATAGTGTCACCCAACGGATAGGTCTTAAGATGAACTTGGACAAAACAAAGATCATGTTTAATGTCCATGTCACACTTATGCCGGTAGTTGTTGGGAGCACTAAGCTCGAAGTTTTTGACGAGTATGTTAACCTGGGACAAATAGTCCGACTAGGTAAGTCCAACTTCGACCGAGAGGTCAATCGACGGATTCAACTCGGTTGGGCAGCATTCGGGAAATTACAGCACATCTTCTCGTCAGGTATACCTCAAAACTTAAAAACGAGGCTGTACAACCAGTGCGTGTTGCCAGTGATGACTTATGGATCCGATCAATGGAGAGGCGTATGATAGGGGTTTTTCTGCATGATAAACTTAGAAATGAGGATATCCGCACTAGAACTAGAGTGACCGACATAGCCCAACGGATTGGTAAGCTGAAGTGGCAATGGGCCGGCCATATAGCTCGAAGAACCGACAACCGATAAGACATGCAGGAAGTCGATGGATGTAGGTGGCTCAGGACCGTGCTTTGTGGCATTAATTGGGGGAGGCTTATATTCAGCAGTACACTTGTGAAGGGCAGTCATGAAGATGAGTGTAACCTAGTGCGCAATATTTTAGTAATGCAGAGTCCTTCTAATAGTATACATAGAAGTGTTTGGTTTATGAATGTAATGGTAGTGTTGGTGCGTCGACTAAAGGAGTTACGGGAGGAATGTGCGTAACTTAGTGTGCAATGTATTAATACCGTAGTGTCGGTCTAGTAGTAAGCATATTATTCAGCTCAGTTTGTCTAATAGTATACATACATATTATGTTACATATATTATACCGTGTTTGTGCGTCGACTAAAGAAGTTACGGAGAATTCAGCGTAACTTAGTGCTTAATGTATAAGTACCGAAAAGGCCGTCTAGTAGTATACATATTATGTTATATATTATACCGTGTTTGTGCGTCGACTAAAGGAGTTACGGAGAATTGTGCGTAACTTAGTGCGGTAGTGTCAGTCTAGTAGTAAGCATATTATTTAGCTCAGTTTGTCTAATAGTATACATACATATTATGTTACATATATTATACCGTGTTTGTGCGTCGACTAAAGAAGTTACGGAGAATTCAGCGTAACTTAGTGCTTAATGTATAAGTACCGAAAAGGCCGTCTAGTAGTATACATATTATGTTATATATTATACCGTATTTGTGCGTCGACTAAAATAGTTACGGAGAATTCAGCGTAACTTAGTGCGCAATGTATAGATACCAAAGAGGCCGTCTAGTGTATACATTTTATGTTATATATTATACCGTGTTTGTGCATCGACTAAAGTAGTTACGGAGAATTCAGCGTAACTTAGTGCGCAATGATAAAGTACCGAAGAGACCGTCTAGTGTATACATTTTATGTTATATATTATACCGTGTTTGTGCGTCGACTAAATGAGTTACGGAGAATTCAGCGTAACTTAGTGCGCAATGTATAAATACCGTAGAGGCCGTCTAGTGGATACATTTTATGTTATATATTATACCGTGTTTGTGCGTCGACTAAAGGAGTTACGGAAAATTCAGCGTAACTTAGTGCGCAATGTATAAGTACCGAAGAGACCCTCTAGTGTATACATTTTATGTCATACCGGGTGATTGGGAGATGGGTGCAAACCTTTAAAGGGGCGCTAATATAAACAATTTAGAACCATTTAAGCCATGCTAGTCTTAGATGAAGTCTAAGCATTTTTTTAAAAATAAGTTTTATGATTTTTAGCGAAAATGCCCAAAATTTTCTAATTAACTATTATTTATGGCCAAATTAAACAATAAAAAAACATGTTTTTTTATTTTATTCTATTAAAGTCATGTGTAAGCAATCTAATAAGACATGTTTTAAGTACATGTATCTTAAGATAATTTTTTACAGACGTTTGAAGTTTCGTACAAAAATTGCCTTGAGTGAGATTTTAACATTTTTATACCAACACACCATACCACGAGACGGTCTTAACTACATAAAATTATGTACTACAGTCAAAACTTTACGTGTTTGACAAACAATTTGATGTCAATTGCAAGACACGTCAAACAAAACTGAATTTATCGTAATGCTTGACAAAACATCAAAAATAATATGCATTTTCATGAGACATTTTTCAAACACGTGAATGCTTGACAAATATGTGGAAGTGGAACTAATTCTGTACAAAATCTACATGTTTTGACTCCAAATAAATTTGCGCGTTTGATTGAAATAGTTTTTTCGTGTTCGTATTATAATCTCTAAGTTTTATATGTCCGGAGATAAAATAAAAAAATGATTTACGGTAAACTGATACTTGATACTCTTATCATTTTTTCAACTTGTTTATAAAACATTTGTAAAAAAAATTAATACAAAATCATAAGAAACTCGCCCATGCTCAATAGTAATAATAATAATGTTTATATATGAATCATACCTTATAATAACTATATTTGTCGCGTATTGACGGCAACATTCCAACACAATAAGAAACATTCAGAATAATTCTATGGCATAGTCAAATAGTGGAATAACTGGAAACTAATTTTATGTAAGTGAAAACACACCTTATTTATCAAATGGAAATCTCACCAACAGGAGGTGTAA
>JAGSMP010004213.1:0-43773 GCA_029286625.1 Parnassius orleans
CTTGAGTGAGATTTTAACATTTTTATACCAACACACCATACTACGAGACGGTCTTAACTACATAAAATTATGTACTATAGTCAAAATCTTACGTGTTTGATCAAACAGTTTGATGTCAATTGCAAGACACGTCAAACAAAACTGAATTTATCGTAATGCTTGACAAAACATCAAAAATAATATGCATTTTCATGAGACATTTTTCAAACACGTGAATGCTTGACAAATATGTGGAAGTGGAACTAATTCTGTACAAAATCTACATGTTTTGACTCCAAATAAATTTGCGCGTTTGATTGAAATAGTTTTTTCGTGTTCGTATTACAAACTCTAAGTTTTCTATGTCCGGAGATAAAATAAAAAAATGGTTTACGGTAAACTGATACTTGATACTTTTATCATTTTTTCAACTTGTTAATAAAACATTTGTAAAAAAAAATTAATACAAAATAAGAAACTCGCCCATGCTCAATAGTAATAATAATAATGTTTACTTATGAATCATACCTTATAACAACTATATTTGTCGCGTATTGACGGCAACATTCCAACATAATAAGAAACATTCAGAATAATTCTATGGCATAGTCAAATAGTGGAATAACTGGAAACTAATTTTATGTAAGTGAAAACACACCTTATTTATCAAATGGAAATCTCACCAACAGGAGGTGTAATATGTTAACTGACGGACGAGGTTCTTGCGACCGACTAATAACGTGATGAATACACCATAACTTTAAAGTAATGCTTACCAGCTTAGGCATTGATGGTCATTGGTCATAGTAACTGAGTCGTAGGTATACCTAGGCCAACAAGAACTTTGACAAAAATTAAAAGAAATATAAAGATTAAATTTTGATAGAATTTTATACAAAACGACAAAAAATATTGACATCTCCGTAGCACAGTGGTTGTTGCGCTGTAGTGCAGCGGGATCAAATCCCGCACGGAGCAACTATTCGTAAGGCTTACAAGTAATTGTAGCGAGTTTGGATGTATGCCCTTGTGCAATCTTAGTATGTAAACAACCTCCAGTATACAGGATATAATCTTACTGTGGAGTTAACAATATTTTGGCGAAACAAGAAAAAATGCTGCCTTACCACATGCGCTACAATTATGAAAAATATATAGGAGCAGCGCTGCGGACTCACTGCTCCATTATCCTCTCATAAATAAAATCTAAACCCAGTAGTTTTATGTATCCACGCTATATAATGTTATTTTACTTTACCCCTAACATCATTGTAATAATATCGTCCAGACCGAATTTCGACTACGGCCGCAAGTCTTAACGGAAACTTGCCATATGCTCAGGACAGGATTAAAGTGCACGAGTTTGTATGCAAGCACATGTGCACTATCTATTCCCTTACCCTCATAGTCTAGTAGGACGGCAATCCAACATGACCGAACAAAGATCAGACGCAGGAACAACGGCCCATGTCTCCGGGCTGCTACTGAAAATTACTTGACAGAAAAACCCAGAACTTACCAGTAACTGATTTTGGTCCGACCCGAACTTCGAAACCAGGACCATAATATGATCAGCAGTCGCTTTTAAGACTAGACCAACGAAGGACATCATTGTATACATATTCCTATACACATCATTGTATAGTGTGCATGAAATCAATTACGATAAAATACATTGTTAGAAGTTTCAAATAAACGAACAGAAAATTCTGAGAAAGTGAACTGTTACTTCCATACAAATTGAGCTGTTGAATTAATTAATGATTCTGCCACAACTCCTTGCAACTCGTTACGTAGAGCTATAAATAACGTGGCGAATGCTTTTCGCTATTTTTCTTCTTCCCTAAACTTTTTATCGCTTTCACTAAAGTTTTACTTTTTACAAGATTCTCAAGAATATTTTTTTTCAGAAATTTTAAGCATTTATTTCATTACAACAACAATAAACGCTTTCGTATAACATATTACTTATTCTTTCATCATAAAACGTTTAATGCAGCATTACACTATGCTAAGATCCACCGGTTCAAACCCCACCGACAGCAATAAAATTTTTGTACTGACCGTGTAATGACGGTGTAAAAATATGCAGTATCGTCCCGTGGGTCACATAAGAGGCGACAGAGGGAAAATAAAACAGAAGATGGGCAGCAGCATCTTTCTGATAATAACTCAAAATATTAAAAAACTGCGGTTGTTAACCCGCCCATCAAGTGTGGCGACTATAGCAAAACCCTTCCTATGAGGCAATCTATAGGGGGGGGCCTATGTACAGCAGTGGACTTTTGTAGGCTGTTATGGTTATGAATTTAAGAGCTGATTGACCACGTGTTGGGAAAAAATCGTAAGCAACGTAAACTTGCATGTCTGAGAAATAAAAATATTTTGAAGACATGTTAAGTCCATCAACACCCTTGAACGGAAAAGCTGACATATTGCACCGTGACCTCTCCGAAATGTGAGGATGCCCAACTATGGACGTATTTAGTCTGTAAATTTACGTATATTGCAATAAATAAAATAAAATAAAAAAATAAGTAAAACGCTATAAACGTAAACGCATAGGCCAATTTACAGAAATTACTGTCTCAGAAGGAAAATAATGTTTATATACATACAAACAAACTGAATCTGAAGACAAAAAGGAATTGATGCACCTGACTTAACTCTGTCCATACATATTTATGAATGCTTCGAGGTATACCTTCGTTGCATACTAAAATTCATTTGTAAAGTTTTTTTGACTTATACAAAATCTAATCTAATCTACAATATGACTCCGGTATACACAAAGACAGGCAATTTGCAACACGACACTGGTGTGGAGTGCATTTACATCTAAATAGCTACGGAGATAGTAATGTTCACCCAGCTCGCAAGGAATTTCAAGCTTAGGTAACATCATATAAAATCATGTATATACATGATTTTATACTAAAATTAAAACTAAACAATAACAGTTTCTGTAAAAACACTAAATTATAGACTTGCCCATCTTCAATATGTCACTTCTGCAGCATAAATTTATTTTCTCACGCTTTATTCATTCATTCTTTCCACGTATTCAAACCACCAAACATAAAGTTTTGTGATTAAATCCTGAACTATAACAAATATCTGAATTTCAACCATACATCAAAAACATGATGTGTAATTCATGTTTTACTAACTACATGGAGCAGAATTGCGGTGGTCTTGTTCTTCAAGAAAGACGACATGTCGGTATATCGGGGTGCTTAAGTGTTTGTACAGTAGCATAAAATGGCTATTCCATTACAGAATCAGAGCACGAAACCTATCCAACTGCAGAGAGGTGTAAGACAGGGTGACGTTATATCCCCCAAACTCTTCACCACTACATTGGAAGACGTTTTCAAGCAACTGGACTGGAAAGAATACGGTATCAACATCAATGGCGAGTACATCACTCACCTTCGATTTGCCGACGATATAGTCCTTATGGCAGTATCGCTGGAGGACCTAAGCACTATGCTCAATGACCTCAATAGTGTCTCCCAATGGATAGGTCTTAAGATGAACTTGGACAAAATAAAGACCATGTTTTATGTCCATTTCACACCTATGCCGGTAGTTGTTGGGAGCACTAAGCTTAAAGTTGTTGACGAGTATGTTTACCTGGGACAAATAGTCAGACTAGGTAAGTCCAACTTCGACCGAGAGGTCAATCGACGGATTTAACTCGGCTGGGCAGCGTTCGGAAAATTACGACACATCTTCTCGTCAGGTATACCTAAAACCTTGAAAACGAAACTATACAACCACTGCGTGTTGCCAGTGATGATTTATGGATCTGAGACGTGGTCCATCACTGCTGTCCGTATGAGAACGCTCAAGGTCGCTCAGCGAACTATGAAGAGGGCTATGCTCGGGGTTTCTCTGCGTGATAAACTTAGAAATGAGGATATCCGCAGTAGAACTAGAGTGACTGACATAGCTCAACGGTTTGGTAAGCTGAAGTGGCAATGGGCCGGCCATTAGCTCGAAGAACCGACAGATATTCAAAAAGTCTATGGATGCAGGTGGCTCAGGACCGTGCTTTGTGGCATTCCTTGGGTGAGGCCTATGTTCAGCAGTGGACTTGTGAAGGGCTGTAATGATGATGATGGTGATGATGAAATTCATAAAACTAATTTTAGTTAGACTCTAATTTGATTTCTTTAGTAATGAAGCAAATTGAGAAATGTTAATTATTTTTAATCTCTGAGATTAATTGCAACAATTTTTAAGAAAACATTTATGTAAATTTTTATAGTCCCTGTGTTATATATTTTTAAAATATTCAATCGACAAACGTCTTGCGCATTACTTGAAATCATTTATTCAGCCTACAATAACAATAAATTTAAACGATAAAGTACTTGTATCTTATCTTCACACTATAAATCTTAACACTATAAATGTTTTTCGTGCTGCGAACTGGAAAAATTTCACGGTTGAGTGCTCCGTTCTTTATAACGTGGAATGACCATAAGTAATTATAGGACCGTTTGTTTACTTTACACGATTATCTTTTAAATGTGTTTCTAACATTTTTCTGCTTTTGGAAATAAAATTACGTATTATACGCTTAAAACACGTTATGGCTTCTTGCTCTCTGAAGAAATAAAAATATTTATAATAATAAATACATTATTTTAATTTATTCGATAAACATAATAAGTAATCTTATTAAACATTTTTGAAACCAAATACTTATGCAGCGACATATTATATATTTACAACTTTTAGTGTTATACGCATGCATGCATGTAAAATAGGATTGTTCAGATAAAACTTTATACATTCTGAAAAATATTTTTGTTAAATTTATTTAATTTTAAATCATTTAAAAAAAATAATGTCAGATTTAATTTAAATAAATCAAGCACTATTTATCCTTGATTTATTTAAGTCAGTCCTCCACTCATTTGCCAGAGGGTTATGGAGCAACTAGTCCGCTGCGCTGCTGCAATGTGTGTTGGCAGACTTCACACATGTCATCGAAATATTTTCCTTAAATATGCAGGACCCCCACCATGTTTTTCTTCACTGCCGAGCAAGTGATATATCGGATAAATCAGCATTTAAAATTGCAATTAAATATTTCACTCTGAAATTAACGGCGAACGCTTAGCCTCTGAGCTATCGTAGCTCTAATATACAATCTAACATAACACTAAAACCATGCAAAAGGAGTTTTATTTTTTACTCTGAACGTAAAATATTTTTTGATTAAGGATTTTTAGTTTAGTTTAGTCTGTTAGAAGAATTAAATTATGTACCTTTATGTTATGTAAGAGAATCAGATATCACAAAAAGATCTGATGGTTTCCGATAGATTGCGGTATAATAATCTCATTTACGACAGCGTTAACTAATAAGGATTAAAGTATGAAGTTAGTGTTTTAATGTAGTGACCACTTTGATTTAAAATAAACCGGCATGGTCGAAATTAATTTTTTTTGCACAAAAACTATAATATAGTAAGAATTTAGGGGATAAATGCTCTACCTCAATCATACATATATATATCCGCAGTAGAACCAGAGTAACCAACATAGCCCAATGGATTGGTAAGCTGAAGTGATAATGCGCCTGCCATATAGCTTGAAGAACCGAAAAACTTGTTTTTTTATATAGGATAAGGATGACAACCAGCATACAGTCTACCTGATGGTAAGTGGTTGCTGTGGCCCATAGACATCTACATCTATCCCCGATTATGAATCGAAATGTGATGCGTTGTCACCCGTAGGGACTAAGATGGAATGCCTCGTTTCCAGTAAAAAAGGGGCTTCGGTTCTCTACACTCAACATACGAAGCACAGCAGCGTTAAGCTGCTGTTTTACGCTAGTAATCTGGCGTGGTCCTTCTCCGGTCGGCTCGACCAAGGTTACCACGGTTACCACGGTTTTTATACGTGGCAGAGCCATGCTGCAGCTATATTAATAGTATAGTTGTAGCACGAATGGGTCGGCTCGACCGGGGAAGGACCACGCTCTCACAGAATACCAGCGTAAAATAGCAGGTTATAAACTGCTGTGCATGGTGATGAAACCGGAGACCCTTTACTGAAAGAAACATTCCATCTTAATTACGTGTGACAACATCTTAATCCTAACATCTGCATTTAAATGCGCAAACGAAGATAGATGTAGACCACAGCAACCTCTTACCATCAGGTGGACTGTGTGCTCGTTTGTCACTCTTATTCTATTAAAAAAAAAGGGACGGCCATATTTCCCGCAAAATAACACAGTGAATTGTGAGCACCAGTTTTGGTAACTTTGCCCATCTTTCCTTGCTATACATCATATAATGTGGAAACTTTAAAATTTGTGTGTACCATAAATAACTACATTAAAATAAAACTATTGTTTAATATCAGCGACGCGGAGCAGCGTCAAATGTGAGGTTTGCAGTGGACTAGTACAGGCTGATAAAGAAAAAAAAGCTACTAAAATTAAAATCAATTTCAAATTATTGTCTATTTTGTTCCCAAAATAAATAACATGTAACTATTTAAAATATACATTGTTATGTATATGTTACACACATATTTTCCTTAATTAGAGGAAATTATAAAAATACTCAGTCTCAGTCTCAATATAATCAGTCTGAGATAAGGAACTCTTCTTAAAGTCCTTAGGCATTCCAGGTTAAAGTTAAAAGTCAGGCCCTTGAAACAACGCATCAGTATAGCTCAACGGTGGCGAGTCTTCTTTTTTGGCTAAATCAGCAACGTTCAATTTTGACGGTATGTATCTCCACTCAAGAACGGTAGTAAGCATGTTCAACTCACCAAGCCGGTGTGCTACATACGGTTTGAAACTGCGATGGTCACTCCGAAGCCAGATGAGTACAGCACTCAAATCCGTTCAGAAGAAGCGCTGATCAATTTTAAGATTTTTATGCTCCTTTTGAACCGTGTTAGCAAGTCGTGCTGCCAGCAATGCACCCTGTAGCTCTAACCGCGGTATAGATACGGGACGCAGTGGAGTAACTCTGCTTTTCCCAGACAAAAAACAAATACTAACTTGACCGTCCGATCTAATAAAACTTAAATATATTACGGCGGCATACGCTTATATAGAAGCATCGCAAAACGTATGCATTTGTATTTTAACTATACACAGTTCGTTCGAATTGATAGGTACGTAGCATTCCGACCACACACCTGCATTATTGTACCACCGAGGAATACGTAAAGATTTTATCCTTTTTAATTCCTCTAGCCACTTTAACCATAAAGCGAACTCTTGAGGTCGGATGAAGTTTTCAGTCAACGTCGCTTCTATGCACGTTTTGTAATATATCTTACTTTGAATAATAAACGGAGATAAAAACCTGAATGTCAAATCGACATAATAATACTAAGCATTTTTGCGTTCGTTGGTGGTTCTACGCCACTTAAAATTTCTGCAGCTATTCGGTCATAGTTAACATTAAAACAAAACCAATCCTCCGCCGAATACCACATCAAACCTAAAGTATGCTCATTTGTGTTCGTAGCTGCGAGTTTGAACTGTACAGCAGAGCGTACGCAAGTGCCTCGGGTGGCACGCTCGCTAAAACTTCACTATTACTTGACCGACCTCTAATTTCGAACCCCTCATTTTTATGTACTGACGTTATATCCTTAATTAATTTTATTGCGTTTTCATGACCATCGGTTGAGTGTAAACAATCATCCATGTAATGATTGTTAATTATTACGTTAAAAGCTTCGGGAAACAAGTCCTCGTACTTGATAGCATTTTTGTACCTAATATATTGTGCTATAAAAGGAAAACAAGTTGCACCAAATATTAAACTTTGCATGAGACATATTTTAATAGGTGAGTCACGTGACTCCTGCCATAAAAATCAAAGTACATTTTGATCTTCGGCGCAAATTTTTATTCGTAAAAACATATCTTTAATATCGCCTATAATCACTATCTCTTTTTCACGAAACCTAAGCATTATGCCTAAAAGAGAATTATATAAATCAGGACCTGTACACAAATAGTCGTCAACAAACCCCTTCAACTTTGGATGCCGCCTCAAAACCTAACCTCAGCTTATCTGGTTTGTCTATATTTTCCACACCGAAATGAGGGATGTACCAAATGTGTTTAACGGAAGCTTGATTTTCTACGAACACGCGAGCGTTACCGCTATCGAATAACTTGTTTACTTCGTTTCTATATCGCTCTGCGTAAGCGCTGTCCGTTTTAAATTTTCGCAATAGACTTTGTAGACGAGAATTAGCAATACAGTAAGAATCGGGCATAGTGAACCTATCACCCACAAGCCTCGATGTATCATCTAATGTTCGTATTGCCTTTAAGTGATCCGTTTTCTCTCTACACAAGGTCGAAATTCCAATAGACTCTAATGCAAATGAATGTTTAATAAGTTCGTTAAGTTTGTTAATGTTTTCAGACTCGATTAAATTATCTATTTGAGACAGAGTAAAACTACTTTCACTATTATGAGTGTGAGTGCGACCACAGAAACCATGAATGGTCCAGCTTAAACGACATCACGTAGCAAACGGTTCATATTTACTGCCCGGAATTATTTCAAGCGGCGCAATAAGATGGTAATTATCTTCCCCAATAAGCAATTGCGGCCTTACGGTTCTTTACATACCCATACCTTTACATGCAATAAACGCTCACAGCTAATATTATTAACTATAGATAAATCTTGAGCAGGAAAATTTAACTGAGACACAATACTAGTACTAATATTAAAATAAATATTAGAAATATGCGCCCTTTAGACCTTTGGAGTCCGATTGAAATACCTCTACCGAACGCATCGACGAACTTAATCGCACTGCACTGCTGTCGACGAGACACAGGCTGTCCGCCAGTTCTGAGTTGATCATCGACACCATCGCGGCGTCGTCCAACAGGGCGCACACACTCAATACACCTTTGGGACTACGTAGTTGCACTGCTACCACTTTGAGTAGAACTTCCTCCGTTTGATTTGTCATATGTTATGTGGGCTATGGTGGACTGTGTCGGACACTCTCGCTCGTATTGGTTGCCCGTGGCGTAGGTTTAGTCCAATGCAGCAGCCTATGATGGCGCAAACCACAGCCCTCTATGTCACCGGGGGCTGAACATGTTTCCTTGTCGTGCCATCCAAGACAACCGCCAGTATGTCTATGACAGTTTTTAATCTTTGGACCGGATTGACCAATCACCGTGCAGCACGCCCCGCTAGTTGATGGGTACATAAGACGCGCGCGCTCAGGTGGACAATGTTGCTTCCAATCTATTTCACGAACTGTACTAGTTTAAATATTTATATCAGTGCCATGTAAATAGCAGTAGCAAAGAGGATTAAACGTCGTGTGAACTACCAAGTCTTCATTATTTCTACTCCTTTTGTTCGAGCACGAACAATAGCACAACACACTATTTTTAATAAAACGCAACTTATACTTACGCATTGCGCGTTTGAACATTCTACATTCTGGCAAAGTGTGCTTTGATTTACGGCAATATTTACAGTGTTCATCGTTCACTTCTGTAGTAGTAAATATGGGACGTTTCACAAATCTATTCCATACTTCGCTTGTCTGTAACTTTACTTATTTTCTTATGTTCATGCGGAAATGATAATCCCACAACAGATATCATTTCAGCTTCATGTTTTAGAAACGTAGCCATTAATTCTAGCTTCGAACGGCCCTCTAATACTTTTTATATGCATAATCAGTCCATCTTCCTATTAAGGTGCTCGGTAACTTTGAAATAATGGCTGCCGCGAGCTCTGGACTGCGTAAGTAATCATCTTGATTTAATACACTGTTCGTTGCTACACAGTTATTATTTTTTACAGAGAAATGTATTAATTCCTTCTGGCAATTATTGGGAATGAAGGTAACCTCTTTAAATGCGTTGTAATGTTTGCAACAATGACCTCATATCTACCAAAACGTAGCTCAGTTCCATTACAGCTGCGGGCGGGTGTTACCGATGAGCAGGTTGGTCACTGTCTCCTGGCCGTCGCCTCGCAGTGCTCAGCGCAATCTCAAAGATTTTCTAAGTCACTTTACACATATTCGATTGGTTTCTTTGTAAGCGCATTTGAAATGTAACCACTCAATACCCCGTTGAATGTTGGTGATTCCCGAGGTGTGGCGAGTCGACTGAAAACCGTTCCTCTCGCTGTGATGATGAGTAATCCATTATATCACGCAGTGTGTAAGCGAGCTGTTCTATGCTGTTACCAGGTATATTTCCATGTGCCTGCTGCTGCACGCTTGCTTGCTTTCTCGCTGCCGGCACAACTGATTCTTCGCGTGCACAGTTTGCTCGCAAGTTACTATCGTCTAACCATCTTTCCACATTCTTGTACACTTCGTTTTCTCATTGCTGTTTGCTGCACTCACTGACCCTGTCGTTATCATCTTCAATTTCTGCTCTCCCCAGTTCAAGTTTCAGACGCTTATTTATAAGATCCAGCTGAATTTTGGCCCGAGACTCAGCGGCTTTAAGTTCCAATTGTTTCCGTTGAGCAAGTGACGATGCGGTAGATTTTCGTGATCGGCCCGATGTCGCCGCGCTTGTACGGATTTGCCACTTCGATCTGGTACTGAAGGTGATATTTTCCAGTTTTTTTTTCCATCTTGACCTCTTCACTGTCCTTCTTCTGCCGCTGCGTAATATTACTAAAGGCGCTGCGCGGCGCGACCGTTACGTCAACGTTACTAGAGGTTAGTTGCAAGGAGGTGCAATCTAAACGATTTTCTATATTCTCGCGTTGCCGACGCGTTAAAACGATGAGGCGGTGTTTTAAACATATTTAACCGGTTCAGATTTGTCGAAGACCAGATTTCTGGGGATCGCCGAAATAAAGAGCGTCGTCGTTGCTAATAATCGAAGTAATTGACCGACTGAGCCGCATGCTAACTACGCGAAAGTATTTTAATAATTTTAAAATACAAATTTTATCAAGTGGTTTTTTTTGCATAGATAACAATTAGATAATGACAATTGAACAGCTTAAAAATATATTTTGATAATATCGGTATCGTAATCAACCTTAAATGAAATAAATTTAACATAAGTAAAAATAATTTGCCTATGTAGAAATAAGCATGTATAAAACGCGCGTGTCGCCTACAACCGCCTTCGAATGAGGTATGTCCACAACAAAAGCGTGGAGACTGGCCGAGCGTCTGACTGTATTAACTTGTGTTATAATATATTCTGTATACACGTATATATTGTGCCGTAGTTCTGTATACATATATAGCTATTTATACTTTTTACCAGAAATATAGTGTTAATATGAAAATCTGCTAAATGTGACGGTAAAATTATGTACACACCGGTAAGCATTACATACTAGGCACCATCTTTTGCGGTCCATATACATGTAGTATGAAACCTAACGACGTGAAAACATCGATTGTTGAAACATAGTGGTTACTAAGATTAATATGTTGAAAAATGTTATCGCATTCTATAACGTTATATTAACTGCTGGCTGGGAATCATCATTATATATATTTTATTTGCCTTTTATGTTTTACGATTGAAGACTACTACAAGCAAAACCACAAAAAGTATATTCGCAGCAGCAATAATGATCATTGACATCTCCTACCAAGGTGTCACTAAGCTTAATTTTTTGAGAAAAATAAGAAATTAAAAACTTTGCCTAAAGATTATTCAGTTATTATCTTGGATCGTGTAGTGAAACCTCTAAGTGACTTTTAAAATGACCTATTTATAACACAGCGGCGTTCACATAAAGTTTTATTTACTTTATAAAATTATATATCCATTATTTTTAGTATAAAATAGGCGTAGAAACACCCAAAGTATTGCTTTGGGTGTTCGTTGTAGTGTCCGGCTTCGCATCATTATCTAAAATGCCTACGAGTATACACCTCCATTAATTCCTTTCAATCGATTAAACTGTATTGGATTTGCGTCGTACTACTGAGAGACCGTTCATATTGCAGGCTTAAACGGTATATTGTTTTAAGAAGATTTGTATCTACATAATTATTATACAAACATAGCAGTGTCATTGATAATTTATATTAGATAGAAGATATAAAAGTGAGAAATATTGTTAATTTGGGAAAGTTGATAATATATATATATATATATTTTTTTTTTTTTGACGACTTGACGGTGAAGGAAAACAATGTGAGCAAACCTGCATGTCTGAGAAATAAGAAAAAAAATATATCGAATACATATGAAGTTCGCCAACACGACACTTTCTTGCCCTAAAACCCTCTCAGAAATAAGAGAAGGCCTGCGCCCAGAAGTAGGACGTATTTAAGCTGTAACTTTATATCTACATCAGGCACATGAGACACGTTTTACGGTATGGACCGTTCATACGGGCCAGCTGAAATTCGATCTAGCGGGCATTACTCTCTTAATAAAAAAAACTTTTTAATATATCCGCATTGCAGTATAGTTGCTGCTTAAGAATATCTACTACTTCATATCATCCGTGGGTATCATAAGAGGCGACAGATAGAAACTGAACCAGGAGATGGGCCACGGCATCTTCTTGATAACAGCTGATTAAAGATAAAATACTGCAGTTGCCAACCCGCTTGCCACCCAGCGGGGTAGCTATGGCAAATATCTCTCCTATTAGGCAATCTGTGGGGGTGGGGGTTGAGCAGTAGACTTTTGATAGGCTGTAATGGTAAAAACTGTTTCACAAAGCTACAAAATTTCAAAATTAATATTACTAAATATTAATAAATTTAATTGTATTAACTGTAATTTTGAACGCCAATTGTAAATGTTTATTTTACTATTTATTTTTCTCTCAGTATTTTAACAATAAGTGATAAAAAGGGTGACAAACCAGCACACAGTCCACCTGATGGTAAGTGGATGCTGTGGCGCATAGATATCTACATGTATCCTCAATTAAGAATAAAAATGCAGATGCGTCGTTACCCCTGAGGACTAAAATGCCTCGTTTCCAGTAAAAAGGGTCTCCGGTTCTCTACACTCACCATACGAAACACAGCAGCATTAAGCTGCTATTTTACGTCAGTATTCTGTGAGAGCGTGGCCCTTCTCCGTTCGAGCCAACCCATTCATGCTACAACGATAATATAGCTGCAGCGTGGCTCTACCACGTAAAAACTATCAGAACTATGTGTGAACTATCAGAACTGTATTACCATTCTACAAAAGTGTACATTTCTAACTTCAATTCTGCGTTTAATAAACCAGTTTGTAAAATATTTCCTTTTAATTTTAAATTTTAAAACTTTATTAAATAAAAATATGAAAAAATTTAGTTACATTTCTATAATTTTTGAAATACTCCACAATGAAAATTTTGTAATTTTTAATTTTTATTATACAGAAATATGTAGAAACATAAAATGTAAATCGTAATTACAAATTGTGTTGCCAACGTAGTGGATTTTCCTCTAAAACTGGTGGTTTCAACCCCCTTTTAGTGGACAAATATTGCTTTTAGTTGCAGGTGGTTTTTTCTAGTGGTTCAGTATAATTCATTTTCAATTAGTGGAAAGATGATCTCTCAACCAATAAGCCACTTACACGTATCAAAATGTATTTCTACTTCATTTAAGGACAATTTACTTTTACTGTGTAGGCAGAACTGATTCATCTGACATGACGTCACGTCATATGACCCTTCCCGGTGATGCTACAGTATTTGCTGGGATTCCTCGTAGAATATTTTAGTAGTAGTTTACTAAACTCAATGTCGTATTTTTTCACAAGTTCATACGTAACTATGTCGAAACCATAGTATAAACATAAATTTCGGGATTCTTGGTTTTAAGACCCACATTTAAAGGATTGTTTCCATGTGATTGGAAAAACGACGGGTCAAGTAAGCATGATGATGGAAACCGATGATGATGGCGCCGATAAAAATGATTAAACTGAAGAAGACGATTTAATTTAAAATAGCAGTTATTTAAATAATATATTCTTGATGGTGGCTGTTGATTTACGAACTGTATGTTGATTTATTGATTATTTACAAAAAAATATATTAATGTTTTGTTAAAAGTTGAAGTTGCAGCCTATACATATCCCACTGCTGTTTTCTGAGAGGGTTTTTAGGGCTAGTCTGCCGCGCTGCCTCAATGCGTGTTAGCGAACTTCACATGTCTTCGAAATATTTTTTTGAGATGCAGACAGACATGCAGGTTTCCTCACGATGTTTTCCTTCATCACCGAGCACGTGATAAATCAGTACTTAAAATTGAAATTAACAATTTCATTCGTGCCGTGGCGATTGAACCCAGGTTGCTCGCGTACTGTGAAATTTACAGCGAGCGCTTAGCACCTGAGCTACCACGGGTAATGTTTTGTGACACAGTATGTAGGTATTAAGGTAAACAATTTAAATATACATATTTTTTCTTTCGTAATAAACAAACATATGTTTAGTGGAAAATTTGGGGATTATGAGTGTAGGGTCGCTTTTTGTTAGTGGTTTTCTGGTGGTTTGAAAAGTTGAATCTGGTGGAGAGCTAGTTTAGTTGTTGGCAACACTGCACGCGACATGACATGACACCTCGTTCATAGAAGTGTTCACTGCTGGTTTCTTTCGGTTCTCATCGGTGGCTAGGGTGTATGCGTCGTTCGCGCGTCGATCCATTTTTTTAACTTTTCATAATCTCATAAACTACGCGTCCAAACAACATGCTACGAGCAGTAATATGATATGCATTAATATGCGTTCGTAAGGATTAATTTGAAATGCTTAATAATAATGCTCATAAATCACGTTCTAATTTTCAATATTTTTTGTCACAAAATACCTTATTGTGGCTTATGTATAAGAATAAGACATATGATATCGCGGATTTTTTTAGATGGAGTAAAGATCTATATTTTTGTAAAACATTGTATTTACGTATCACTAACCATTACGCCAGCGCACGCGGATTAATCATTTCGGGAGCGTTTTTTCTTCTGACTTGTATACAATATTTAAGGCTAGCTGAGAAGTGTAGCCTAATGGTAGATAAACTATACTATTTCCGATGAATTTTTCAAATCATACTGGTAGTTATAGAGATTACCGTGCTTAAACAAACAAAAAAAAGCAAAAAATAAAAACTCTTCCGCTTTATTATATTATAGTATAGATTTCGTATGTATGATAAGGACCTTGATCCTTCCCTGGTCCTTTTTACGGATTCATCTTTTGAAACATTGCACGGGATTTCCGTTAGATTTCATCGACATAACCGCAGTCTAGACAATATGCCTAAATCTTGCCATATTTTAATTTAAACCACTTAACGCTTCCCGTACGCACATACAACTTATATTTTCCATATAAACATTCCAAGGATTTAGAATACTACTACTACTTCGCTAATAGTTAAATTTAATTAAGGATTTTTTGTTATCTTGGTATTTCTTATTCTTTATCAGCTCGTAAAAGTCCATACAGTTATTTGCCTATAGGCGGAGAATTTGATGAAACATGTACTTTAGACGTGGTGTCACAGTCAACGCGAATTTAAAATTTGCTGTCACATTCCATACGTTAACATTTCAGGGAACTTTTAGGGATATTTATTCCACGGAACTTCTTTTTAGAAACAGACTTAAACAGTTTAAGCCTGAGACTAATTATGAACTATTTTTTGTAACAATATTGTTAAAATTTCCATCCTTTTTCAATTTACTGAAAAATATAACATTCTCTAACAATGAAGTAATTACAGAAACACTGTGAATATTCCAATGAAATATTCATACCACGTTGAGTAAACTTCCAACAATCGGGTTAAATTGTAAACTTTGTTGGACACAATGGCAAAACTTTCTTTGTGATGGTAGAATATACCGGTTATATTGTTGGTAAAATTCGAATCACAGTCAGATATATTCTATACTTTACAATTCCATATAATACTACAATTTTACCTAATGTCCTAATGTCTATACTTCATTACCTATTTTTACATCCTTTGAGGTAAAATTTTTTGCATGGTACTACCCCTGAAGCACAACACATTTAAACAGTAGAATCGCTAAAATAAAGAAATATTGTAACCTTTCAATAGAGAAGATTGCTGGGTGTTACTTGCTTTTTCTAAGACTTATTATCATTTTTAAACGAATTCAAAAAACGAAAGCTTTCTTTCTATATTGGACGCGTATTTTTTATTTTACACTCTCGTGCTTCTTCTGCCGCAACTAATTTCTGTATCATACATTAGAGTATGGATTAACACAACATTACACACTCTTACCCTCCGGTCACACACTCGTCGAGTGGCATGGGAAGTAGCGAGGAAAGGAAGCAGAGACGTAGTGTGGCCACAAAACTCGTCATGCTCCTCGTCATGCCCATCGCTCCCTGTTTTGTCGGTTTTTTGGACGCGAGTCAAAGGACTGGCAATATAAGCGCGAGTGGCTGGCCACATACTCGCGGGAACGCAGCAGCGTTCAGAACCGTACGATAATTATCTTACACATACGATAATTTCGTGCCTACGTTCGATGTACCCATCACATTATTATCGTACGCAGATTGTACGATAATTTCTATCATGATGCAAAATTTGAGAATTTATTTTATTTTACTTATACGCTGATAGCCCAAGGGCGGATTCGACCGAATACCATGTTTCTGGAGTATTTATGTGTCTGGAGTAACAACTCCAGAGTAACTAACCCTCGATTAATTTTACTATTTAGTCTTACTCTCAGTTTACGTTTGCGTTTTTCGAACACAAACGTAGAGTAGCTAATACTGGGTATTGTTATTCTAGAGTTGGTGAATGAATAATGAATGAACATGTAAGCCAACTAAAATCGAAATACAATTGTTTATATAGTGCAATCCAATATTTTCTGTCCATTTATAGTTTGCTGGATTATAATAGTGTCAACTGTCACTGAACATTAAAATATTAACACGAGTTGTCAGTTAATTATTATTGTTGTACTATATTAAAACACTGCCAGAACGGTTCAAAATTTGTACGGTGACACGGATAATATTTTAATTCCAAACGATTTTTAATTGATATAACGAAAAATTAAAATTTATATAATAACGTTGATTACATTAATATATATTTCAAGTATTATATTATAATAGAGTAATTATATTTTCTGTTTTTATGAATAATATATATATTAATATATTATGTAAAAATTCTTTCCTTTTATTTGTCACTACCGTTTCATATTAATTTCTTGTTTATAAAAACGAAGTATTGGCGTGTTACATACAGAACTTGCATGGGAACAGTGAAATTTTGTTCGAGCGAATTTCAAATTTGGCACGTTTATTGAACTTAAAGTGGAATAGGAATCTGTTCAGGTTTGTACCATGTGTAAAACATTTGTTCTGTTGATTTGAAAGCAGTGCTTTAAAAGAGATAAACTATAGGGTACTGGCATACATACTAATATTAGGTTTAATATGATTTATTTATTTATGATAGACATTATTTTAATAAGTACGATCATTTCGGTCAATTGGGTCCATGTACGATAATTCTACGCCCCTGGTACGATAGTCAGCTCGCTTCAAGTTGCTAAAGCTGGAACGCAGTCCGAATCGAGCGCTCGTTACGGAAGCGTCGTTCTAATGCGATGAATAGATGTCATCCACCATCTCTGTTGGAGAGGATGACAACGTATATTTCTCTTTATGACAATGATATAAAGCGCTTTACTACATATGCATATAGCGCGCACGCTGCCGCAGTTTCAACATCAAACGCGAGCGACCTAGTGCGGAGCGTCTATTAATTGCGCGAGTAAAGCAGTTTGTGGACAGAGAGGGCAACATCGCGGCAGCGCGAGGAGCAGAGCGAGGAGCAGCGCGAGTAGCATAGTGTGGCTGAGCCTTTATATGTGCCTATTTTGACACGTTCTGACTTAATGTTTTATTATATTTACTCGAATACTTGACATTGAATAAAACAAATTTTACGGATTTTATCGCGTTTAATTTGACACACTTTACTTATTTTTGATTCCCGACGTTTCGGGTGCTTTACAGCACCCATAGTCACGGAGAGGGTCATACTTGACAATCTTGAACATGTTAACAGACTACAGACTTCCCAGAGTGTCGGTGCTAGAAGAGTCGTATTTACTCTGTGTCCTGCTTTTACTCTTCGTTTTATATATTCCTTGCCATGTCAACCATCTTTGCTAAACACATACTAAAAATTCTAGGTTTCATATCCCAAATTTTTCTGTCAGTTCCTTTCATAAATTTTTCCAACTGATTCCACAGTGCCTTACATGCATAATTACACTGCTACATTTTTTACCAATTTGGACCGGAATTCTGGTAATCGCTTAAATTTTCAGTATATTTTAAAGAAAGTGTACAGCGAGATACCTCACAGAATACCATCACAAAATGGCAGTTTAGTACCGTTGTGTTTTCTATGGTGAGTGTAGAGAACCAGAAACCCTTTCTACTACAAACGAGGTTTACTATCTTAATTCTCAGAGGTGACAACTCATCTGCATTTTGATTCTTAATCGAGGATAGATGTTGATGTCTATTGGCCACAGCATCCACTTACCATTAGGTGCATTGTGTACGTATTTGTTACCCCTACACTATTAAAATAAAAATTAATGAAAAAGCAGGCTTACCACCATTCCCTCTTTAGCTATGCTAATGCTGGAGCATTTCTAATGGTACTTCATCTTACCCAGCTACCTTACCTGCTTTCATGATTCTTATTGCTTACCTACCTACCTACTTATCGCACTACTCCTTCCTTTTCCTTGTTGTTAAAGCTTTGCTTCTGATGAAATCAAGAATTCACTTCTACTGACTCACAAATTAAAACTAATATGGACCCGTTTTTTGTTAAGGGCTCTTAACCTTCAAAACAAGCACGTGCAAAATTCCTATACACAGTTCTCAAAATGCAACTGACCATCCATTGTATGTCACAGGTTACGAGCCTCTTCGAACTGCTGAAAGTTTTTGTCTTGTAGAACTTGATCATAAATATTTCCTGATATTTGTTTTATAGTTATTAGAGCTTTATATCATACAATTTGTTTTAGCTGGATACAGATTAAAATTGGTTTTGACCTTTCTACAAGACGTTTAACTCCCTATTTATCTTATTTATACCTTTAGTAACATTTAGGGTTTAAAGTATAGGTACAGTTGTTGGTTGACAGCATGCATGTGATATTTACATACTTCTATTGTATTAGTTAAATCACAACAATAAAATAAAAAGTAAAAATAGTGTCATAGTAATATATTAATATCTTTAACATTTTGGATGAGTGTAGTTCAACAGTGCAAGTTCTTCCTTATATTACTTTATATTTACTCCTGCAGGGAAGATATGTAAGTAAGCGTAAAATAAGGGTAATCTTTGAAAGGGATATTTTTACAATGGATAATAGTAGCTCAGAAGCAGGTTACTCAGAAGCTTTTATCATTTACATATTTTATGTAGAAACCTCTCAGCCGAGGTTTTTCGGGTCTTTCTTTGCCCTCTATTAAAGATTTTATGTTTTCTTAACATTGCGTACATGTTAGTGGTTTTAATTTTAGAAAATCCATATAGGTTGTTATTTAAAATGTAAATAAATCACATTATTTAAAACAACGATAACATCCTTATCTATTTCTTTAACACTAAATGGAAGAATCCTTAATTTTCACGTTTGCTATTAGTAATTGTGTATTAAGTAGTGCATTTTTGCGGTCATTTTATTCATTATAACTCGAAAATCTACTTCCTGAACACTAAACCATATCAATATTCTCTACATAAACTATTTTTTCATTTAAAAATGCAATTAAACCTTATTAATTATAAGTTACAATTAATAAAGTTTGATTGCATTTTACCCTCAAAGTTTTTCGTTCTAACATTGTATTACACCTAGTAATTTTATCACCAACAGCCACATCTTGTGCTATACAGATTATGGTTTGGTAAACAACCATCTTAACCATTGAGGTGTGACGTCAGTTTTGCATCAAAAATTGTCTCACAGTGATAAAACACCTATACTGTAATTACAAACTTACAAACAAGGATATAGAAATAAATAAATATCATTATCAACTGCTTTAATAAATATCACTAAGCGACTACAAAAATCACTAAGATCATCGATCACCATTCTTACATCCTTGTGCAAGGTGTCCATGTACTCAAGTCAAAGGCGTCAAATTCTTCTTATTCTTTATCGTCTCGTAAAAGGCATTATCTTGTTGTAGAGAGGATTTGCTTTATTTGACACGCATGGCAAGCGGATAGAGATTAGCAGTGTCGGACGTTTCACACCTTTGACGCTGCTGTCCGTCACCGGTCGGGTATTTTACATCGAATGTATGCATGATGGTTATACCGCCATCTATAATTTTAATACGATTTTTAGGCAATATCCATAATCACCTCTTACGAGATAATAGAAGAGTAGAAAGAGAGAGAGAGAATGAGAAAGATAATAAAAAATAAAATTTTATTAATAATGTAATATTTTTTTACACTTATTATCACTATATATATCCAGATAGGCAGTCAATGCACTATACGCGTCCAGATACACTCACGGCACTAAGCATATCTAGATACGCTATCGTCCATTATTCTGTGACCATCGTTTGAAGCACTTTTAAAATCATTTTAATGTCATTAAAGGGATAAACAAACTAACGATTCACCTGGTAAATAACCACTGCAAATCATAGAAAACCAACATGGCAGTCAACTTGCATGAAAAACACACAAGTGCGTTTTTTAAAATAATAAGGATGACAAACGAGCACACAGTCTACCTGATGGTAAGTGGTTACTGTGACTTATAGACATCTACATCTAAAAAGGGTGTCCGGTTTTCTACACTCACCATACGAAACACAGCAGCATTGAGCTGCCATTTTACGCTGTTATTCTGTGAGAGTGTGATCCTTCCCTGGTCGAGACTACCCATTCGTGCTACAACCATAATATAGCTGCAGCATGGCTCTACTACGTAAATGAGCGTGTAATGGAATAATCGTAATAAACTCATTTTTATTTTATACTTTTATATCCCAACGATGTTAATAAAAGATAGATGAAAATGCTTATAAATACAGACAATATTTCAGATAACTTCTTGCTCAAGTTTGAAGGACTTTGAAAGTAGTTTTAAATTCATGTTTAAATTATTTGTTACAAAAATCTTATTATACTTTATAACTGTAGATAATATTTTATTTCTCTTTTAAACATATTTTCAGCTATTTACTGCTCCGAAACTTATCTTGTTATAAGTTTATGTGTTCTTGACTGATAATGGTCTTATGAAGATGGACTTGATATTATATTCAATGAGATTTTGAGATGAGCAAATAAGAAAAAGTTGAGAATGAGACTCTGATCTTGTTACTAAATTAAACCATTTATAAAATAGAGTAAAGCTCGTCTTTAATTTATCCACGTATAATTATCGTAAAATGCGTATAATAATAAGAAACTGATTTATTTTATTAAGCTATTTTATATTAAAAAAATCGTTATTCTCATTGAATTTCCTGTATTATAATGGCGTTTTATTTACATAAATTGCACACGGACTATAATATACCTATATTATATTATAGCACCCTCACCGAAAACAATTATTTGTAGGCCATACAAATACTTCTTCCGTGCAGGAATCGACCCGAAGCCAAATGCTGCCTTCAAACACTCAGCCAATTTTCTAACGAGTGACTGTTGGGAACAAGCCGCCCCTGATGGACAAAAATAATATTGATTATTCAGTTCCAAAATTAATATAAATTTACAAAACATAAACTTATAGCAGATTAGCTATGGAAACCACAAAGCAAAAATTTTTATTTTCTGTACACGCCAAAGACAAGAATCGTTAAGGGGATAAAATCAAGCCCAAAATCAATTATTGTGTTTTTCTCAGTAGCAGCCAGGAGTCAGAAAGGTAGCGGTGTTTCGTCCCCATGTCTCCGAAAGGAAGCAGGTAAAGCCATCGATCTTTTGCCTGATCTCTGTCCAGCCGTATCAGATTACTGTCCCTTCGGACTATGAGAATAAGAGAATAGAGGGTTCTTGTGCACACACTCGCACTCTAAAAAGGTCTTGAAACTGGCCGCCGTGACCAAAAATCGAACGGGAGTAAAATACGACACATTTACCATTAAAAACTGAAAAGCCCGGCAACGCAACTGCAATTCCCTTAGTTTGTTCACGGGCTGCGGTCGACACATTCCATTAGGTGAAGCGCATGCTCGTTTAACCCCTTTTCTATAAAAAACGTCAAGTCAAGAATTTTCATGATACACAAATATTTACTTCAAATGGGATTCGATGGAATTTTTTTATTTATAAAACGGTAAATGACAGACAATTGCGCTTCAATAAATTTGAACTTGTTCAAATCACGTATAGAAAGTTAGGCATATTTCGGTTTTGAATTCTATTGAAATTTCACTTTAAATGCTAACTTCGTGAAAGCGCTCCCAAAATAAAGTTGAAATTTATAGGAATATTATCCGAAACTGGGTTATAAAAAGAAGAATTTAAGTTCACTAACAAGTTTTTGTTGTGTTAATTAATCAAACTAGTACCATTACAGTCTTCCGAAATAAATGTAGAAGAGTAAGAATTTTCATTCATATACTCATTACTGTTAACCAAAAACAGTGGACTTTTGTAAGCTGAACATAGGCAACCCCATGGACGATGGTGGGATATTTATCATAGTTGACACGATTATCAAGCGGGATGGCAACCGCAGTTTTTTATTTTTATTCAGCTGTTATCAGCAAGATGCTACCACACATCACCTGGTTCAGTTTACCCTTGTCGCCTCTTACGACTCCCACAGGATGATAAAGGGTAGTGGATGTTTTTACACCACCATTACATGGTTATTAATCAAAACTTAACTGAAATTGCTTTTCATATTACCCGCTTAAATATATTAATTGTAAGCACTTAGAGCATTATACAATGATGTTCAATACATTCTTCGCATCTGCATGATTTTAAAATTTATTGATGGTAAGTTTACAACACGAACGTCTTCAACGTAACAGAAAATAATAGGTTTGAAAATAGCTAACTTAATTAATTATGTATTTCGTCACTTTAACGCAAATTACTTATGCCTACCTTCTTACTTTATCACAATATTTCTATAAATATATAAAAGAGCACAGGTCTAATAAATTATGAAGAAGCCGCGTTAATTCGGGTTCCATTGTTTGTTGGATTAACGTCCTCTTTCAAGATCTGCTTTATTAAGGAAAGTTAATAACTGCCCTTAATTCCCGTTCCGCGATAGTGACTACTGTTCGTTGTTGCATAAATTTAAATGAGCCATAAATTTCTAATGGTTTTCCAAACAATAATAAGCCTCCTTAATTACTTTATTAACTAGGAAACAGTCTGAATTGGTACTAGCCTCATAGCAGCAGTTCTATGTCCTGGTTTGAAGAGCTAGAAAGCCAGTATATTTTTTTTATAGGATAAGGGTGACGAGCGAGCACACAGTCTACCTGATGGTAAGTGGTTGCTGTGGCTCATAGACATCTACATATATCCCCGTTTGCGAATCAAAATGCAGATGCCTTGTCAACCGTGAGGACTAAGATGGAATGTCTCTTTTCTAGTAAAAATGGTCTCCGTTTCTCTACACTCACCATACGAAGCACAGGAGCATTCAGCTGCTATTTTACGCTGGTATTTTGTGAGAGCGTGTTCTTCCCCGGTTGAGACGACCCATTTGTGCTACAACTATACAATTAATATAGCTGCAGCATGACTCTACCACTTTACAGGCTGTGAGGCATTCCATCTTTAGTCCGTAGGGGTCACAATTCATTAGTGACCTTATTAGTCACCACTTAGTCTGTAACCACTTACCATCTTATTTTGGCTTATCACTCTCATATTAAATCTAAAAAGGTAATTTTTCTTGTATTTGATTCATCACCCCGTTGACCCCCTAGTCTTGGGCCCATACTTAACGGTACTGGAGTTGATTTTTGTAAGCAAAGGTGAAATTAACTATAATAATATTTTCCTTTTGTTATAAGCACTGTGCATCGTTGATTAAAAGATTGAGATAACTTTTCGCAAGGGTTAAAAACATGTCTAAACATTTTTGCAAACGATATTCACGACATATATATTTTTGTATAATAAGGGTGACGAACGCGTACACAGTCTACCTGATGATAAGTGGATACTGTAGGTATACTGCCAATAGATATCTACATTTATCCTCGATTAAGAATCAATATGCAGATGCGTTGTTACCCCTAAGGACTAAGATTTATGAATAAGATGAATGCCTCATATCCAGTAAAAAGGTTCTCCGGTTCACTACACTTAACACACGAAACATAGCAGCATTATGCCACTATTTTACGCTGGTATTCTGTGAGAGCGTGGTCCTTCCCTGGTCGAGCTGACCCCTTCGTGCTACAACCATAATATATATGGCTCTATCACGGCTCTACTATGGCTCTACCACGTACAATTAAAGTAAATTATAATACTAATCTTTAATACTATAAGCTCCATCATCAACATAATAATATAAAGGGAGTTATTTCATAATTTAAAAAAATCACAAATTAAGGTAGAAGTAATACAATGAGAAGAAAAGGGAATAAATGCAGAAAATATTGACAAACTATTCATTAAAAGTTAAAAAAGTGCTCTCTTAGATTTAAATTATGACTGACGTTTACTCTCTCTTTTATACAAAACTCGTTTTGAAGTTTTAATAAATGGCTCCCTAAATAATTTCTATATTACATAACTTTTGTTTAATCAACAACTTTGAATGTATGACCTAAAGGTGATTTTTTTATTGTTCATTCATGAAAGCCTATTGAAAATCCACTACTGAACATAGGCTTCTCAAAATAATGAAAAACTATTCATTATTTTGAGTTGTTATCAGAAAGATGCTGCTGACCATCTCCTGTTTCATTTCCCTCTTTTACACCCACTCTTACGACACCCACGGGATAATATGGGTAGTGAATCCCTTTATGCCACCCCTAAACAGCTTAAAGACTGATTAATATGACAGAATTAGCATAGGAGTCCAACCTGGGTTATTAGCATCCTCACACCTATTTCCGTAACCAAGGGGTAGAGCAACCACTGGTGTATAAAATGGAAAGGTAGGATAGCCAGTATAGTTAATTTTAGTTTAATATACAGAGGGTTAATTCTCTACGCTTTTCAGCCTTCAAATGAACATACCATTTATTATCTAATGGATTTGTTGTTCACTCTAATATAAAAAGAAAACTAAACTTAGGATACATTTTAATAAAATAGTATTTTAATATTAAAAAATCGTAAAGATTTTTATTGTTGTCTATCACATCGACAACAATATCGGAAATAATTTAGTTGAAGAATAGACTTAATTCCATTGTATAGTAAAATCCTTGTTTTTCTTTGTAATCGGCCCGCAAAAGTCTATTAGAGAATTTACCTTAATCGTCACGCTTCGCAGATTGACAATTGCAGTATCAGACTTAAGCATATTTGATGCTACTTTCCAACTTTCTTAATCGGTGTCGGTGTGGGTGTTGCGTCTGGAATAAAACAATATTTTGGTGATTTCATTCTTCTATACACTATATTATCATAGCACCTATTTTAGAATATATATAATTTTATTCCTTTTAGTTCTTAGAAGTTGGCTTTTACTTTTTCTTAAAAAAAAAATTACCATTTTGGGTGGACTAAGGAATATTACAATTTCAATATTGTCTAAATAGTTATATTAAAAATTTCATCCCTTATTTTGCCACCCTTAGGGGTAAAATTATTTCTCCAAGATTTTATGGATCCTCCCCTAAAGTATAATCTATTTATTAAAAAGAAAGAATCATCAAAATCTGTTCACAATTGGCAAAGATATCGCGTAACATATACAATCGAATTGTAAGCCTTCCTTTTTCGAAGTCGACTAAAAAGAGATGGCAATACCGCTATATATCGGAGACCATGAGATATTTTAGACATAGAATAATATAGAATAAGTTTATATTCAATATAGATAATTCTTATTGACAGTAATTTTACCACTGGTTCGGAAAAAAACTTCTGTCCTTGGAAGAACCAGCAAGAAACTCAGCGGGACATTTTAATACATTAACATAATACAATATACTTGATAAGTAGGTTGTACAAACGCATATTCCATAGTCGCTTCTAACGACACCAACGGGACGAAATGGGGTGATTGATTTCTTTGTGCTTTTACTACATAACCAAGTAAAAACTTCACACCTTTGATTAAGCCTTAGATTACACAAAATATTTTATTGAATATCACGTTTTGAAACAGTAAACTCAAAGTTAATTAGACTGATAGGCCATTGTTTATTAAGGTGTTCTGTTCTCTAGAGTGAAAATGTTTAATTAAAATTTTGTCAGGCGTTTACATGCTTCAAGGGAAATATTTTATCGTAAGTCAAAAATTCGGGTATCATATTATTTTACACATTTCATTATTTTTAAATATAACTTCATATTAAAATTACACAGAAAATATTTCTGTAAACAGATCAACTGTAAACTGATTAGAATCGGCTCTACCCTAAATGGTGTGAAGACCTGGTAATAGATGCAGGAAGTCGTAACCGTGAAATCGTGCTTTGTGGACTTCCTTGGATGATTAGCAGTGGACTAGTGAAGGGCTGTAATAGTGATGATGACGATACATGTGAATATCATTTTATGAGTTTCACTCAATGAAATCAAGCAAGTTATTTTTTTTTTACACATATCTAACAGCGGGTTCACACATTGCGGTTTACGGAAACATTTTTTTCTTAAACATACGGGTGTGTTTTCACCATACAATCAAACTTAATGCGAATATTTATTCATAAAACTGAATTACAAAACGTAATATAATATTCTACTGTATCATAAAAGCGGTTCACAAAAATGTGAATGCTTAATTGTTTTTAACGTAATTTACTAAACTGTATTATATAAATAAAAATAGTGTGAACTGTCTATAACCAATCTTATTGCAGTTTTCGATTCTTGTTTATTTAGGTTTAGACTTTGGTTCTGGTTTTATTATCAGAACCGCTTAAACCTGGTTCTATATTGGTATTCTTGGAGCCTTTTTAATCCCTGCCACCAACTATTGTACCACATGGACAATGATATCGGGATGAGATTGGTCGCTGCCATATTTTACATCTTAAAGTACATCACTGCCATATGCGTCATACTTATGAATAGGTGCTTCTTGCAGAACTGCTATACTGTAGTTTACAACACACTTACTAGCTTTAATTGTGTATTTTTTTCTTTTTTGAAATTTAATTAAAGAACATGCTTTGATTACTATTCCCTTTTATTTACTATTAAGTATATTGCAATCTTTAAAATCATGATTACAAAAAAAGGATACCTGCACAGTTCCTTTCGACGATTCTTCTTCCAATAGAGGAACCTTAATTTGAAAGTGTATTATATTAATAAACATGTTGACGTTTAAAAAACAAAATTATAATTTTTTACATCGAAGCATACATACCTATGTATATCAAAGCATAATTTTCATTACACCTATGCCTCATGGAGATAAAATATATTTTGTAAAAAAATTACGTACCTAATTTAACTGAAGTCTTATATCTAAAGTTTTATTTAGAGTTTAAAGACTTGTCTGACTTAAGACTAAAGTTTCGTAAACCTTGTAACATCTAAACTTTTCATTTTAAAGTCTCTTGGACTTTCACATTTTCTTATTCTTGTATGGCAGGGGCTTCAAATTCTTCAAGAATAGCCTTTGTAGTTATGAAGTCGCTAAATGATTAATACCTCTCACCGTTAATTGAAATAATATTGTTTTATGTCTGCAGCACGAATCGGTCGGCTCGAACAGGTAAGGACTAACTTTCACACAATACCTACCAGCCTAAAATAGCAGTATAATACTATTGCTTCGTATCGTTGACGATAAATATAGACCCTTCTCACTGGTAAAGATTTAAAACAATGGACAGCTTAGGTATCTACAATATATGATAATTAAACTGTAATTGTCTCGTGGTTACAACTTAAAATATTATAATTAAACTGTAATTTCTCGTGGTTGCAACTTAAAATATTCCATCTCCCATTTCGTCCGGTGGGTATCGTAAGTTAAAATATAAAAAATCCTATAGCTTCCGATAAGTGAGGTTACAGCGATTTTTTTATAAGCAATAAAATGGTCTGGTCTGGAACGTCAGGTCAGGTCGAATGCGTTACTTCTGGCAAGGCGATCAATTCCGTCTGTCAATCGTGACGATTAAGGCAAATCTTGCCTACAACGGAGAGCCCTTCCAACTGTGGACATTTACAAGCCAATAAAGAAGAAACAGACTGTAATAATAATTTAACGTATAATTTTACGTATGGTAATTGATCAAATCCTAATCATGTTCTAAGTTTGTCTCTATTTAGGTCACTCTCACGGTATGTTCTAGTCCTTACACAAAGGGACCTAAGCAGCTCGTAGTCGCAACAAGATAAGTGTCTGCTTCTGCCCCGGCTCTAACGAGTACCTGAGGTGAGAGGACGCCGTAGACACTTTGGCGTCCTCTTTTATCTACGCAAGTAGCATCCCACACTAGGGCTTTACCTTTCTCCCAAGGGACCAAAGTCATACGGTCGGGTCTCTTGCCATCATCTCTAAATATTCCACAAGGCTCTAAAACCGAGGGAACATTTATAAAGACAAGAGCCCTTCGGATGACATAGTTCAAACAACCGTGCCGTGAAAACCTACCAGCACTTTTCTTACATGAAAGTCCGTGGAGCCCAAACTTGTCGACGCTGCTACCACAGGAGCACTGATGGGGTTGACAAATCGCCGCTCCTAGTCGGATTCCTACGGCAATACGCAAGTTTTCCCCATCAAGCAATGTGCCGAGATTACTCGATAGTAAAGCGTGTAACCAGTGACTAGATTCCTTAGTCGAAACAGCTAGAAGACGTGCCTGATCTTGGTCATTTAATTGTAAGAATTACAATGATATATTTCATTTCATTGATATTAATAATTTAACTAAGAAATTTTTGACCAAAGATAGGTATTACCTATCCAAATATTGTATAGCTGTGTGCTATCTATTATTTATATTAAGGCTGGTTTTGAATTTTTCCTTCAGCAATAACCTTAATATCTTAAAGTACATCATTCAAGTACATCATACAGTCTTATAATGTAAGAAATAAAATAGATTGAAAATAATTCGCAAAACTTTAATTTTACTCGTATAACTATGTAAATATTTTTGTTTAATTATGATATTTGTTAAATTTTTTGGATAGGATTAAATTAATTTAAATTTCATGAGACTGGCACTTGAGGTACAAATTAGCATAATTTCCTCCTACAACCCACATTTCTTTTTAACCGGCTTTAAAAAAAGAAGGGGATACAGTCGAAATGAGTATTCGATGATATACAGTCGAAATGAGCATTCGACTGTATTTTTTTATGTGTGTCACCTCAGAACTTTTTTCTAGGTAAACCGATTATGATGATTGTTTTTTCTATTTAAAAGCTGGTGCTTCTCATGTAGTCCCATATAAGTTTGATCAAGATCTGGCCAGTAGTTTTTGAGGTATCTTTAATAATGCGTATTTAATTGACTTCTACTACATTGATGATGTTCTCATTTTATTTATATTGAAGTCCGTTGTATAAAATGTTTAATTTTGCCACTTGTGTAGTAATAAGGATGCTAATAAACCAAACGACATAAAAAGCGATTTATTTATTATACACACAAACATATTAAAACGTTATTTAAAAGTGTTTAAAGGTGTTTAAAAGTGTAGCCGTTACAAAATATCTCTGTGTCTATGTATGCATAACATTTACCAATTTGACAGCGATATTAAAACATATAAATTTAAAAAGCATAGGTTTAAATTATAAAACAACTACTTAATTACATTTACATACACACACATTACACATTCTATACATATATTGTTACAAATGATTCCAGTATCTTTTTCTAAAAAGCCGGTAATGATTCAATAAATATATTTAAGTATATTACACTTAAGTGTGATATTCCATAAATATATATTGATTTAAGAAGACTATTCATATTTCCGAATTATATAATATGAATACTTAAAATACACCTGAAAAGTTCAGCAACAACTGGGTTCATTAGGCACGCGAGTAAATTGCTCTACAACATGAACGTCGCTCGTTACCTGTTTGTGAAATTACGGTAATGCCAACTTGTCATTGTTATAATTAACAAACATAACATTTCCTCTGGTTGCAATTGCTGTTCCTTTATTATATCACGTTTACGTGGTAGAGCCATGCTGCAGCTATATTATTAGTATAGTTGTAGCACGAATGGGTTGGCTCGACCGGGGAAGGACTACGCTCTCACAGAATACCAGTGTAAAATAGCAGCTCAATGTTGCTGTGTTTCGTATGGTGAGTGTAGAGAACCGGCGACCATGTTTACTAGAAATGAGGCATTCCATCTCAGTCCGCAGAGGTGACAACGAATTGGCATTTTCATTCCTAATCGTGGAGAAATATACATGACTTTGGGCCACAGCGTACTCTTACCATCAGGTGGACTGTGTGCTCATTTGTCACCCTTAGTCTGTAAAAAAATATCACTACTTCCGCATTTTTAAATTTATAGAAATAATTAAAAATGAAGTGTCTGTTTGTAATGTCAAATTAACAGTTTTTTACAACATGCATATGAAAGTATATATGGTACTCATAATACACAATTTTCAAAGTTTTTGTCTGTATGTCTCTTTGTTCCGGCTAATCTCCGAAATGGCTGGACCGATATTTACAGGACTTTTGATGGCTGTATGAGGAAGCTCAAGGTCGCTTAGCGAGCTGTATAGAGGGCTTTGCTCCGGGTTTCTGTTCATGATAAACGTAGAAATGAGGATATCTGTAGTAGAACCAGAGTAACCGACACAGCCCAACGAATTAGTAACCTGAAGTGACAATGGGCCGGCCATATAGCTCGAAGAACCGACATTCGGTGGGGAGGAAAGGTTCTCGAGTGGCAGCCTAGTACCGGTAGGAGAAGTGTGGGGCGCCCCCCACTAGATGGAGTGACGACCTGGTAAGGCATGCAGGAAGTCGATGGTTGCATTTGGCTCAGGACCGTGCTTTGTGGCAGTCTTTGCGGGAGGCCTATCTTCATCAGTGGACTTGTGAAGGGCTGTAATGAATAAATTAATTAATTGTTTTTTTTTTACTATTCTAAGCCAGTGCTTAACTACTATCCCACCCGATGGTAAGCGGTGGTGCAGCCGAAGATGGTAAAGCGCACTGACTTAACAAAAGCCTATTCTCTATACATAATAATATATACTCTTGCATTAAGACACCTACATTATAATCGGCTGGAAAGACGATGCTGGCAACTTATTCAACGAACGTTGAAACAAAACATTTGGTTGAAATGCGTTATAAGTCGACAATGGAAGGGTGGAGACTGGCCAAACTTCTGGTTGTCCGTTGGTGAAAGGAAGAGGAAGGAATAAAGTTATGCAATTACTGCGCAGACACTCCGAAAGGTATCCCGCAGAAAACAGTCAGGCTGGCTACTTTGCGCCTGTTTCTGAAACAAATGAGATTGGTTTTGGCTGGTTGAATTGTAATCGCGCTGTGCTGTATGTATTGAGCTGATAACGATTAAATGAGTAACAAAAACAGCAAATTCCATGAACATTACATTACTCCCACATTATATTACTTTTAACAATTACCACATACATTTTATCCTTAAATTTTGTTAATTCAAACAAGAGATCGATACGTCTGACACTGCAATCACCAACCCATCTGGCGATTAAGGAAGAATCCTTCCTACAATGAGAGGCGTCTCTACACAGTAGTAAAAGGATAAGGAAGAGAAGGTGAGAGACATGAAATAGTAAACCATTTTTAGTCACCACTGCAAGTCTTGGACAAAATAATATATTCTTCTATTAATCTAGTAATAACACTAAATCACTTATATTTTCCTTATGTTCTTGCTTGAAAAAAGTCAAATGAAAATCTGGTAAGCTGAATACTTAACATTTTATTACGTCCTCATTTTTTTTCCATTTGCTAGAGAGAAAAGAATTATTGTCTCTCCTACGCCATTTACAAACTTTATCTGTCGGATTACAAAGCCCCCATTATTTGTCAATCATACTTATCTTACTACGTTGTGCTTTTGTGATTTGCTAATGATAAGAATTAGAGTATATTTTTTTAGCATCTAAAAAACGGTTTTGATTTATTTCAATAAATACAGATTAGAAAGCTATATGAAGAATTTCAAGTATATAAAAAACATTTTAAAGGAGTGTGAGAGGATCTTGTATGAAAAATTCCGCGCGATTATAATAATACACGATTCCTTCCTTCACTAATGTCCCAAAAACAAAAAAGTTTCTTAGATATTTAAATAATGTTGTGACAGTAAATTCACAAAATATATTTTGTTAAAAGATTTCGATTAAATTAAGTTTATTGACAATGGTAACTAATTAAAAAGGAATAAAACTTATATGTATAATATTATAAATCGTCACTACATGGAGTAACGATCTAAGACGTTAGAAAATAAAATTTCGTTACTTAAATGATTTTTATTTCAAAACTAACTACCTTTTGAAATGAGGTTCTTCTGACAGGAGGAGCAACCGTGTAAAAAAACTCAATATTACATTGTACTGAACTTAGTATTACATACCAAAGTATATAGAGAATGAAAACCGATACAGACCTAACTGCAACTTTTCTTATATGATGTACTCAAAAAAAGAACGATTAAAATTTTGAGCTTATCATTGCACAACAAACCCAAGTAGACCAGCTTCCGTTTGCTTCCCACAAGCAGCACTCAAAATTATGACGCATGGGGCACCCATCGGTCTCCTTGACCATACCTGATGGTAAGTGGATGCTTTGGCCAATAGACATCTATTTCTACCCTCTATTAAAAGTTAAAATGCATAAAAGAAATGAAAGATAAAAGAAAGAATCGTTATCATCCCTGAGGACTTAGGAGGAAGACGGAATGCCTCGATACCAGAAAAATGGTATCTGCTACTCTACACTCACCATACGTAACACAAAAAGCATATATTGTTACAACGCTGATATTCTGTCAGAGCGAAATTCTTCTCGGTCGAGGCAACCCATTCGTGCTGCAAACATAATATAGCTACAGTGTGGCTCTACCGCGTTGAATCGTATAGTATTTGATTCGGGCCTATGTTCAGCAGTGAAGTTGTAATAGCCTCCATAGCCTTTACGAAGAAATTAGAATTGCAACAACAGTGGTCTAAATTCTGTTTCAAATTCAATTCCGGGAATGTATTTGTAATATGTTTATTTTAAATTTGTAACTTTTTGCTTATACTTTAGAATTAAAAATTATAATAAAAAAGTTCCGGTATCCACATTTTTTAGATTTTCAAACTCAAAATTTAATAAGCATTTCATTTATTAATTCTGCCCTAATTAAAACTTGTGCTATTCTCTACCACTTGCCGCTGGCATCTTAATGAATTCGGGCAACCTACGGTCATAATTAACAAAGTTGGGAGATTAAAATAACTCTTCTGCTCTCACAGTTTTATAAGTTGTTTCCACTGTTGCCTTGAGAAATATTGTTAGTCAAAATGTTAGTTATGCACTAATAAAAGTTAAATACTTAATAATATGTCATGCAGTTGATCGCTTCCATCGATAGTGTGGCCTAGACTAAAATTGAAAAAAAAAAACTATAAATGATTATGTTTAACTTAATTGATATCAATTTTAATCAGCATGAAATAGCAGAATTATACAGCTGTGTTTCTTATTAGTAACGAGTCACACAGCACGTCAAGTGGGAATGAGTCCACGGCTTGACTGCTTTTGGAATAAAGTATCCATATCGACTTGAAAAATTAATTATTATGGACATAAATTTTATATTTTATACATGGTATGGACATAAATTTTATATTTAAGCGTGGTAGAACCACGCTGCAGATATATTATGGTTGTAGCACGAATGGGTTGGCTCGACCGGGGTAAGATCACGCTCTCATAAAATACCAGCGTAAAATGGCAGCTTAATGTTGTTGTGTTTCGTATGGTGAATGTAGAGAACCGGAGACACTTTTTACTGGAAACGAGGCATTCCACCTTAGTCCTCAGTGTACCAATGCATCTGCATTTTGATTCTTAATCGAGTATAAATGTGGAAAGTGGAAGCTGTGGCCCATAGACATCTGTCTATAGGCCACAGCTTCCACTTATCATCAGGTGCACAGTGTGTTCGTCTGTGACACCTATTCTATATATTAATTTCGCAATATCAAAATATGTTTTCTCAATTTACTATAATTATTATTTTATGTCTTTTACAATTAAAAAATTAACTACCTATAATATGTAAACTTTATACACAGTCCGCATTTAAAGTGAACGTAAACTTTTGTGAACTAGAGAGAAATATTGGAAATTTGCAAAGAATTTGAGAGCACCATTAAAAATAACTGCCTTAAAACTTGATAAATTCTTCATTATAAGTTAAATCACATTTTAGTATTAAAAATATACAAATAAGATGATTAAGACGTCATCACACTATACTTTTTTAAATTTCTATAGAAATGTTTATTCTTATAACTCTTAAAAAATACTTTTTCTTTCTACCCTCAATTAACTAGTGTCAAATTTTTTTTCTTTTCTTTGGTCATAGACTCGTACGGTTCTTATATTATACTTTTGCACATAGGTCTATTACAAACTGATGAAGCTTTTGCCAGTATCAATTAGTAAGAAATTATCTATTATAATATGTAGTTTATAAAACTTCTTCGCAATATGCTGATACGTCACGTTCCGAAGTTTTGGGAGACTTCAAGGACAGCTTCAACCAGCGGACAGTCGATGATGACACTATCTCCTTATTACCCTTACCCTTAGTCTATAGCGTAAAGTAAACATCAGCTCCGCATTAGATTCGTAATTAAAATAATATTAGCGTGTTAATATTAATTATTATGTATAAAACTTAAAGTAGACAATACAGTTGTGCTCATTAAATGTTATTTACATTTGTTATAAGGACTAAACAGAAAAAGTGGAAAAAAACTGTGTGTGTTGTGAATTTCACCAATTAACAATCTATGGCTACATTTCTCATAAAATAAAACGTAAAAGTGTTTTAAACATAAATATTAGCCAGTAGTGACTGTGAGCAATATAAACTATAAGTTATTTAACGAAAAACTATAAAATTATATTTGAAAAAGACGGTACAAAACAAACTTTGGTGCGCGTTTTATACTGTGGCTCGTGATTGGTGGATTCATTGAACTGTCAATCAGTTATCTCTATTGGTCAGTTTGACCATATTCTTTATCATATATGCTTGCATTTTCATATATTTCTGCAATCGCTGTTTGGCCCTAGCCGGATAGTTGAAGATTGACACCAAACTGTCAGGGTTCAAACCTACCTGCTTCTTACAAGTTCAGATTTTGTTTTATTTTATTTAATTTTTTTTATTTATATTTTATTTAAATATTACAAGATGATTAAAATGCGATAACTTAAAAAGGATATTATTAGCAAGGTATACAAACCAGTGCCAGAACTTCTATCACATAGATTGTAAGTATAGGCGAAAAAGGTTCTACTTAATGCATACAGAAAATGAAAAAAAATTAAATGCGACGGTTGTGTAAATACAATAAAACGCCAGATCCTACTAAAATTCAGGTTAATATTCACTGAAATTCTTTTTTCTCAGTGAAATAGATATGGAAACTTCATAAGAATCTTTTAATTATATTACTCAGAAAAAACAAAACAGACTTCTCAAAAAATCTGTCTACATCGTATATGTCTATTAATGATATCGCTATTGGTTCAAAAGCTCAAATAGTCTTCAATCTCAGTCAAATAATAACTACTGATAATTTGCTAATATTAAAAACGGAATTGTGAGGTTACAAACAGAACTTAACATAGCCAACAATGAAATTAAAACTTAAACGCATTAAATTTAGAACTAAATAGGAAAAATCAAACAACAGAAAATTATAGAATTATACAAACCATAAATATAGATGAATTAAACACTAGTAAAAACAATCAACCCATGCATGTCTACCCCGCTCAGCAATCAGTCTGGAAAAATTACGAGGTATCCTCTTCCAGAAAGATTACCAATGCCTGAAGACTGTAATAAAAAGCACATTGCAACTATACCCATACATGTGAATAAAAGAGACTTCACCTATAGAAATAACAAGGCGTACATCTAAGCCTCTTAATTATACAGAGGAGCACACATAACAAACCAATATATGTATAATCAGTATAAATATGCAACAATCTTCGGTAATAAGAAACAACCTCATGGAGCAGGCGCCGCATGCTGTCACTATCGCACCAGGCGGCGACGCAGACCAGCTGTCACGTGGATTGCAGGATAAGCTTGCTAATTTCACTCTAAATGATTATTGCATACTTATGATAGGAGATACTGATTTTAACGTTTCAAAAATTATAAAAATATTGTATATATGTTAAAAAGAAACGCATCTTGGCTGCAACACACAAACATTATTATTTGTTTACCGACATATAAATATAGCTAATTTTAATCTCTTCAATAAAAGATTGAACAATTCATTAATTTGTTATACTCGGATAATAAAATACACAAATACTGCTGTATATTGGACTCAAACAAACATTTAGAATATTCATATACTATGTTTTCGAAATATTCAGGCAAAATAAATATAAATGGTGTTTATATTGTCTTGAATGACTTATATAAATTAATGTCAGATATTGCAAAAGAACAGCCAAACGCAAATATTGTTATTAAAAGTACCTCTTGTCCTGTTAGTCCGGTGAAGGAAAGAAAAACACCTTGTTGCTCCTTGTTCCTTTACAGGATACTAACAAACTAAATAATATACAAGCACAAACAGATCTAACCGGTCTTAATATACTTCACCAGAATATTCAGGACATAAGGTCTAAACTCAACAGATAGAAGTTCTAATAACTATGAAAACATTGATATTATGTGTATTAGTGAGACTTTTGAGAAACAAGATGTTAATTTTCTACAAATTCCAGGCTATAAAGTTGCTGACTCATATTGTAGAAATGAGTCCAGAGAGGTCTGTATTTATGTTAAAAATAGTATGGATTTTATTGCACTTCCTGTATAAATCAATTAAGCTTAGATAAATACCTTGAATGTTGTGGTATACTGTTGCCAGAATTAAATTACATTATTGTTTGCTGTTACAGAACTCAGACTCAAGTTTTGAAATATTTATAAAAACATTGCATTTGTTATTACATGAGATTACAGTACGTTCAAGATATATGACTAAAAAGTAATAATAGCCGGTGACTTTAATATTAATCTACTGGAAAATACTCCAAATGTTTACTTTTTAAAATACTGTATTAAAATATAACCAAAACTAACAATAAATGAACCAACTAGGATAACAATAAAATCGAAAACTTCTGAACAATATCATAACAAATATTAAAGGTTGCAGCTCAAAGTTTTACATTTAGGATTATCTGATCACTCTCACAATACATAAACACGTACCATGTAATCAAGGTTATTGAAAAATATTGGTATGTACATAGGAGGAACGAAAATAAGTATTTAATTATCTTTCTAAAATATCTCTCAATTAAGTTTTCTGAGTTTTCTCGTATCGTGATGTCAATCAGGCGTATAACATTTCATTAGCTTATTCAAATTAATATACGATCTTTGCATACCTGTAGAAAAGGTTAGAATTTCTTTTAAGAAAAAGATCAAATTGGCAGACAGTTAGCATTAAAGAGCGTGCAAAACTAAAAAGAAACTTATACAAAAATACTGAAAAATAAAAACGTTAATACCGTATTATAAAAATACTGCAAAATATTAAAACTGTAACACGTTTAGCAAACAAAAATCAAATATAAAATTCATTAAAATAGTAATAACAAAATAAAACTACATGGTATTTAATAAAAAAACAGACCACTTCACAAAACATATTCAAAACAACTATTAAATGTGACCATTGATAATACTAATATAACGGATGCAGGTGCTATAGAGAAGTTTTAACACTCTTTGCTACCATTAACACTCAAACACAAGCCACAGATACCTACCTCTCTACACATCTACATAGCCTATATTTATCACCCGTTGACGCAAATGAATTGAAAAAAAATAGTCATAAACCTCAAAATAAAAGAGTTGTGGCTGACAATATATCGATCAAATTATTAAAAATCCATAGAGTATATTAGTGAGCCGCTTGTTTATTTACTTAATTTAATGATAGAAACTGGTACCTTTCCACATCAATTAAAACAGCAAAAATCAAACCTTTGTTCAAAAAGGTTCAAAATGTAATATTAAAGACTATAGGCCCATATCTCTTTTATCAACTTCTCAAAAATATTTGAAGAGATCATCTACAATGGAAGCATAGAGTTTTTCAAAAATATAGCATATTAAATAAAATCAATTTGGTTTCAGAAAAATAAATCTACTACATGCAATGTATGAAATACTTAAGAAATTTGAATCTTTAAATAATAAAACTTCTTGTGTAGGTTTGTTTTAGATATGTCAAAGGCATTTGACTGTGTATATACGATGTACTATTAAATAAACTTGAAAGATTAGGTATACGTGGTTTGGCATTAAAACTGTTAGAAGCTATTTAAAGATGAGAACAACTCACAGCTATTGAAAAATTTGACAAAATCGGTAAAACTTTCGAAGAAGTACAGTCTACGCCAGTTAAAATGACACTAGGTTTGCCACAAGGGGGTATGGGCCCCTGTTATTTTAATTTATGTGAATGACTTGCCAAATGTCACTGACAATAGATGTGTTATGTTTGCTGATGATGCTACTATCTTTATACCCGATACTCAAATGAATTTGAAAATAACATAAATAAAACCTTAAAATAGCAGTCAGATGGCTTAATAAAATTAATTTAAACGTGAATCTAACAAAAACAAAATTATTCAATTCAGAAATTACAAAACAAAATCTTTAAATTTAAATATTGCAGATAAAGACACCCAAATAGAAACAGTTGATAACATTAATTTTCTTGGAGTCACCATAGACTGTCATTTAAACTGGAAATCCCACATTGAGAAAATAAACAAAAATATCTAGCTACAGTTACGCATTATCCATATTAGCAGAAACTTCCGTTGACGTATCAAGGGCTGCATATTTCGGACAGTATACCTATTAGTTTGGCATTATTTTCTGGGGTAATTCTACAAACGTGCAGTCAACATTTATTCTACAAGCGATGTCTGCGGATCATTTATAATATGTACGCAGACGAAACTCTAAGAAATGTATTCAAAGAAAGGCTATCTCACTCTTACTAATATTTACATCTTAGAAATTTCAATTTTATCAAACAGAATAACAACCATTTTCAGATTAAATCTAACTTGAATTCACGTCCAATGCGTAGTCAATATAAGAACAATTTATGTACACCTAAAATAATAATTACATGTATTATAAGAGCACTTTGTACAGGTATTAAAATATTCAATCATCTGCCACCTGATATAAAAACTATGGACTTGCCAAGATTTAAAATACACCTCAAAAAGTGGTTAATATGTAATGTGTTTTATAATTTAAATGAATATTTTAATACCAAACATTAATTTATATAAAGTTTTATTTCTTAATTATTGCATACCCGATATGGGTAAACTGTGTTACATTTAATTGCAATGTCACCACAAATTGTACATACACATTATTGGCAATAAATATTCTGATTCTGATTCTGATTCTGATTCTGATTCTCTCTAATTGTGGGCGCCAAGCGAACAAAGTAACAGGTTTGTATCAACATCGGACTTTTTTGTCTCGTTTCTACTAATAGTTCATATGCACAGACATGATACACAATCGTATCACTTTTACATATAAATCTACTTCAAAACTATAACCCCATATTTAAACGATAAAAGAAACAACAACAACAATGCGCCGTCAGCGAGTTACCACCAAAAAACTCAGTTGTTATCACACGGTTCAGGAATAAACAACTTTCACATTTGCCGAGAACAACAGCGACCCGATACAATACTATACGCCACAATATTATACGCTTTTCCTCTGCTCTTTATATGATTGATAAGAAATAACCCCCTGGGAATTAGGTGATTACTGCCGTACTTTCCTTCTTCTTCTTCTTTAAAAACGGTACACACTAGGTTTTCCTCACCATATCGTGGGGAGCGGTTACATACATAAATTTCAAAAGGACTAACATCGAGACCGGAACAATTATTTGTAGGCCATATAAAATGCTTCTTCTGTGCGGGATTCAAACGTGCGACCCTTAGCGCTGCAACTCATTGCTAAGCCACTGCGCCACGGAGCCTTCAAATATACTGTTTTTAAAGGTTTCCATACTTAATTGTATAAAATATTATATTGTAAAATAATGTTCAAAAAGGTCCCGCTAGGTTTCTTACTGGTTCTTCCCAGGACAGAGGTTTTTCTGAACCAGTAGTAAAGCTTAAATGACTTAATAAGAATTCTTGTAACCTATATTGACTAAAAACGATTATATTCTATTATGTCTATTGTATAATGTCGGTATCAGAGTGGTATAGTTAATGTAAACTAAACTAATAAGTCGCATTTGACGCTAGAATATTGTAGATATCCCTTTTTTTCATGCGTGTTACAAACTAGTAATGACAAGTTTGAATTATATAGCATTCACTTGATTCACTTAAATAACTATTGTGCCTGTAACGACGAAGATTGTGATTGTACCACATGGATTGGCTTATAGCCATTAACTTTATATAACTTGGTAAAACTTTAAATACGAGGGTTGTGGTCACGTGAGGTTGAATCACCTATGCTGCCAACGCTATCTTATTAAAACAGACGTTTAATATCTTTAATACTACCTTACACTATTTACTAAAGGTGATCAGAGTCTAAACATTTAGTAAATCGTAACAAGCAATTAATTACCACCATTTACAAATAACAATTGAAACTTTCAAATTAGTTTCATTAATTTTCAATATAAAAATGTTTAATAAACATAAATCGACGTACAGTGCGTAACATCAAAATGCACGAAGCCTAATACGATGATCGCCTAACAGGACGATCACCGTATCGTCGTAAATGGTGTGTTTACAGACATGTCATATTTGAGGCATTCCTTAGAGGCTTTGTGAAGAGCTATAATGATGAATGATGGTGATGACGGACATGTGAGTGTATTATTATTATTGTCATTACTATATTACTTTTTGAAATAAGGTAATTGTAGTATGCAGCATTTTAGTGATGGGGATATTCGATCGTCTAGTATACAGCAGATAAGAGGTAAAGACATTCGACCGTCGACAGCCGTATTGTGCGGACGTATTCGGTGTGCTTTGAATTAACGGAGTGATAAAGTGTACCTATACCTAGTGTCAGTGTTATCGAGCATTTTACAAGTGGCGACGAGAATAAACGTAAGTTGAAAATTCGTATCCTGTTAAAAGGGAAAAATAGTATTATGAAAGTATGAAAATACTGAAATTATTTTTTTTGTTAGAACATACCCTGCATATTGTAATGCAAAAGTATAAGACTATTTTGAAATAGGAAACCTTTGAGTATTATATACAAGTTACGTTGATATTTTAGGTATTATAAACCGTAACCTACCTGTCGGTTTATTTACACTATTTTTCATGATACATTCCTGTGATACCGTACTACACCAGTAAGTTAGCGAAATAAAGTGAGTACTGTACGAAAAGCGTTAGCTTATGATTGTTTATAAATTTAAACTACGGATTATAAAAGTTGCTATTCAGAATATAGTAATGAAAAAGCATAAAGTAATACACTTAATAATTATTGTTTTAATAGAGCTAATTAAAAAAATCAATAGCCTGAATTCAGTATTCTAATTACTTATGCAGGAAGTGAAGTAATTACTCTTGGATAATTAAAACCAAATGTACATAATATGTGTTAATTGTAACGAGTAATCTAATAAATCTAATGATTCGATCGACGGGAAAAATGAAAATATTATTGGGTAGTATTTTAACTATCACGTATTTGTGATATTATGTCTTTTTAAGGTCAATAAGATAGGCTACGATAATAGGTAAAACTATCAAAGGTCAATATGAGAGACCGTACTTAGTTGAAGGGTCAATATGAGAGACCGTACTAAGTTGAAGGGTCAATATGAGAGACCGTACTAAGTTAAAGGGTAAATAGGAGAGACCGTACTAAGTTGAAGAGTCAATATGAGAGACCGGACTAAGTTGAAGGGTCAATATGAGAGACCGTACTAAGTTGAAGGGTCAATATGAGAGACCGTACTAAGTTGAAGGGTCAATATGAGAGACCGTACTAAGTTGAAGGGTCAATATGAGAGACCGTACTAAGTTGAAAGGTCAATATGAGAGACCGTACTAAGTTGAAAGGTCAATATGAGAGACCTTACTAAGTTGAAGGGTCAATATGAGAGACCGTACTAAGTTGAAGGGTCAATATGAGAGACCGTACTAAGTTGAAGAGTCAATATGAGAGACCGTACTAAGTTGAAGGGTCAATATGAGAGACCGTACTAAGTTGAAGGGTCAATATGAGAGACGGTACTAAGTTGAAGGGTCAATATGAGAGACCGTAGTAAGTTGAAAGGTCAATATGAGAAAAATAATAATGTTATGAAAATTTGGTTCTCTGATTCTTAGTATAGTAGTTAATTTTTGTAAATTGTGACGCGATTGTTACAGATCACCCAAAATGGCCCAGATAGCATCAGCGTTTCCAGGTCTTAACCATTTTGAGTGTGAAGGCGATCCGGTTTCAGTTGGGGTGAGATGGGAAAAGTGGAAAAGAGCCCTAGAAATATATTTTCTAGCCGCTAATATTGAATGTAGTGGAAACAAGCGAGCTTCACTCTTGCACATTGGTGGACTCGCTCTGCAAGAAGTATACGATAACTTACCAGGGGCTCACGTTTATGAGGCTGATAACGTAGATGTATATGAAGTTGCTGTAAAGAAATTAAGCGAAATGTTTGAAATGTGGAATCATTGGGCATTATAATAAATATTGCAGGACTAAAGAACATACACGGAAAACTAACTCAAAGAATGATGATATTGTTATAACACAAAGAGGTACAAATTTAACAAACAAACAAAGAAAAATACTGACGAAGTGGACTATGTTTTCTAATTAGATGACGATGTAGTTATCGATTGCAAAGTTGGCAGTGTAATCATTGATATGCTGATTGATTCAGGTATTAGGTACAATATTATTACAGACAAGACATGGGATAAAGGGTCGATAAAAGAATCGATATCGATCTCGATATCGAATCGAATCGATAAAAGAAATTTCCATTTTCAGCACTTCTTGGCTTCGGTATTAATAAAAACCTTGGGCAACGTCACAAATCAATTCACTCAATCAATCAAGGTTTTCTGTCCCGCCACAGTGACTCAAACGAATAGGTACGTCTGTTTTCTTTCTCTTAGTACGATCGTCCTAGTAAATCACTGCGCTTTACCGTCCAGTTAACTGGAAAATTAGAAATTAGATGACATGTGATAAACTACCGCTTCTATACATTATCTTGTGATGCGAATTTTCGTTACAAAAACAACGAATGAATAAAAATCTATATGCAATACTTT
>JAGSMP010004214.1:0-23309 GCA_029286625.1 Parnassius orleans
AAGAATCGATATCGATCTCGATATCGAATCGAATCGATAAAAGAAATTTCCATTTTCAGCACTTCTTGGCTTCGGTATTAATAAAAACCTTGGGCAACGTCACAAATCAATTCACTCAATCAATCAAGGTTTTCTGTCCCGCCACAGTGACTCAAACGAATAGGTACGTCTGTTTTCTTTCTCTTAGTACGATCGTCCTAGTAAATCACTGCGCTTTACCGTCCAGTTAACTGGAAAATTAGAAATTAGATGACATGTGATAAACTACCGCTTCTATACATTATCTTGTGATGCGAATTTTCGTTACAAAAACAACGAATGAATAAAAATCTATATGCAATACTTTTTTTATTTCTCACTGTTAAAATATGAGTCAATTACGACATATCTTTTGCACACCTTTGCCGTTTAGTTGCATTGGAATAGAATTCATTACCCCATATCGTTCTTTAAGTATCGTAAGAAGCGATTACCGGAAAAGTCAGAAAGATTTTAAGGTTCCGATACCCAAACCGGAGTAGAGTAGCGTAGGTGTAAGACGTCTGGTGCTGCAATTGTCAATCCGCCTGCTAAGCGTGTCAATTAAGGCAAATCTTTTCTGAAATTATATTATAAATTATATATATTTATACCGACGGACGAAGTGTAGGGCGTCCCCCACTAGATGGAGTGACGACCTGCTAAGACATGCAGGAAGTCGATGGATGCAGGTGGCTCAGGACCGTGCTTTGTGGCATTCCTTGGGGGAGGCCTATGTTCAGCAGTGGACTTGTAAAGATCTAAGCGCTCGCTGTAAATTTCACAGTACGCAAGGAACTCCCGCCGGCACCAATGAAGTTGTTAATTGCAATTTTAAGTGCTGATTTACCACGTGCTCGTCGGTGAAGGAGAAATAAGAAAAAAAATATTTCGAAGAAATGTGAAATTTGCCAATGCGCATTGGAGCAGCGCGGCGAATATTTCCTTGACCTTAAAGGTCAAGGAAATATCCGACGTATATAGGCTGTAACTTTAACTTTAACCGCAATATTATTTATATTACGGTTAAAGTTAAAGGTTAAGTTTAAAATTAAAAATTTTGTACAACTGACTTCAATATAAGTTATTAAGGATAACTCAAAAACTATTAGTCAGGCCTTGATCAATTTTACGTGGCCTTCAGTCAGGTTTTATATGGGCACATGAGAAGCAGCAGCTTTCAAATAAAAAAATAATCATTGAAATCGGTTTACCTAGAAAAAAGTTATGAGGTATCACACATAAAAAAAGAACATACAGTCGAATTGAGTACCTCTTCCTTTTTGAAGTCGGTAGAAAAGTAATAAATTCCGATGAAAGCTACTTTCACAAATGCGTTAATGAATACAATATAATTTAATTTCATGAATCATCAATAAAGTGGAGTGAGTTCAACTATTTCGTCTCAATATTTTAACTCCTTAATGGAATTATACTCAGTTGAACTACTAGGAACGATTAAACTAATTAGTCTAGCGCTATAAGGCTTTTTAATGAAATAGCAAAAAGGTTAGTCGACGTCACAGGAGACCGAAGAGCTGGCAGCTACTATAAAGAATTAGTCTAGCTATTCAAAGGGGGAACGCTGCCAGTATCTTCGGAACCTTGCCTAAAGGGACTCCATTTTAATAATATATTTTAGTTATTATAATATATTTTTTAAGGTTTTTAGTTTTAGGTTCATTGCTCTAGTATATATTTTATTTTATAAATTGTGTAATGTAACTTTTCTTTTTGTGAATATAAACTTAATATTGAATATATTTTTGTGATTTGGATTTATTACGTAGTAGAGCCATGCTGTAGCTATATTGTGGTTGCAGCAAGAATGGGTCGGACGACAAGTTTCGTATGGTGAGTGTAGAGAACCGGAGACCCTTTTTACTGGAAACAAGGCATTCCATCTCAGTCCTCAGAGGTAACGACGCATCTGCATTTTGATTCTTAATTGAGGATAAATGTAGATGTCTATGGACCAAAGCATCCACTTACCATCAGGTGGACGGAGTGCTCGTTTGTCACCCTTATTCCATAAAAAAAACACTTGTACTAGTTTCACAATATTTATAAGTACCTAAGTTCATTCAAAATGTGATGATAAAATTAACAACTTACATATTTATTGATGCTTTTAAACATAGTAATTGTAGTCAGTCGTTTATCAGTACTACTGAAAGGTAAGTCAAAGCACGTATCTGACGAAACACGTTTTTATACGCACTAGTCGTAACGACCGTCCCGGTAATGACCGTCCGTAATTACTCTTCTTCTTTTTAGTGCGGCGTCTAATCAGCTTTTCCCTTCAGCCAATTTTTTTTAATTTCACGCATTAACTTCGTTTTTCGCACGCTAATAATTGTATCCTACTCAAGCATTACAGAGGCAACGAGTATATAAAGAAAATCCTTAATATAGATAAAATCCTTAATTTTAAATGTATTAACCAATCGGTGGTGGACTTAATAAATTTAGGGTAGTTGATAAATTTAGAGTGGCGGCATAAAAAAACCCATCAATCGTTTCATCTCGGTGATTTTTTTATAGAATAAGGGTGACGCGAGCACACATCCCACCTGATGGTAAGTAGATGTTGTGGCCTATAGACATCTACATTTACCCTCGATTAAAAATCAAAATACAGATGTGTTTTCACACCTGAAGACTAAGATAAAATCCCTCGTATCCTGTAAAAAGGGTCTCCGGTTCTCTACACTCACCATTCAAAACACAGCAGCATTGAGTTGCTATTTTACGCTGGTGTTCTGTGAGAGCGTGGTGCTTCCCCGGTCGAGTCGATAGGCTACAATATAATCGCCTATATTATGATTATAGCCAACCATAATATAGCTGCAGCATGGCTCTACCACTTATGTTTGGGAAATGCCAGGAGAGACCTTCATATGGCTTCTGGTGGCAGTATAACAATCACCAGACGTAAAATACCGAGATGGAATGTACCGTCATAGGTGGGAGACATTTTGAACTGCGATTGCCATCGCGCCTGCCAAACGTAACAGTTGAGACAAATCCTCCCTACAGCGGAAATGCCCAAGTCTAGGACCTTTACGGGCTAATATAATAGCCTAAAAGAAATCACAGCACTCACATATTTGACTAATATCATCGTAATCTTCCCATCATTATTTTTACTGTCACTGAGTTCGATCCATTTCAGTTTCAACAGCACATGTTTTTTTTTTTTCAAAATGTTTTCATTGAAAATGTGATTAACAATTAAATATTTTTGCTTGTAAAAAAGGCGAGGTAACAACTCAATTTCTTAGTCAATTGTGAACCGATTTTGATGATTCTTTTTTTTTTAATCAAATAGGTTATACTTTACGTCATACTTCAGGCAGCAAATTCGATCTCTAAGGGTGGCAAAATAGGGAACGAATTTTTTATGGCACTATTTAGACGACAGTGAGATTGTGATATTCTTAGTCTACTCTCAAAGGGTAAAAAATAACTTTTAATAAAAGTAAAGCCGACTTCAAACAACTAAAAAGAGTACAATAATATAATATTGAAGGCTAACTATATCACATCGGGACGTCAAACATCTCGGCCCCTCGTGACCATGGGTTGCTGTAAAGCACCCGAAACGTCTGGAATTAAAATAAGTAATTTAAACGCGACAAAATCCGTAAACATAGTTTTATTCAATGTGAAGTATTCATAAATATAAGAAATCATTAAGAGTAAAATAATTTCAGATTCTGAAGTCGGGGCTTTAATTCTTCTATACAATATATCGTAGCACTACTTTTTATTTAAAGTTATCGTTTTAATTTGTTAACCATCTTTCTTTTTCTTATGTCATATCATAAAATATGGTAGCATAAGAATTACAATTCATTTAAGATTAAATCAGTAAGTAGAGAGTGACAACCGACCATCTGCGCTTCTATATCCCGTGATTGAACATGCTGTGATCCATCAGAGCACGTCTTTGACACATTCCTAGCATCGATTTGGCCGTACGTTGTTGTACCGTATGTGTTGTATTTCAAATTGATTCCGGCACCTGTTTGACGTAATAAACGTACGTATAATATAATTTTGTTCTTTTAATTAAAACGTGTGAGGAGCCGTGGTAATTTAGGTCTAAGCGGTCGCCGTAAGTTTCATTCAACACAGGCACCAGGGTTCGAACCCCGCCGGTGCAGTATATAGTATACTGTGCATATTGCCTGTATTTCCTATGGTGATTGCACAAACCAGATACACTTTTTCTTGATAACGAGGCGTTCCAGTCCATTTTAGTCTCCAGGGTGACAATGCATCTGCATTTTAATTGTTAATCGAGGATAGACGTAGGTGTCTATTGGTCACACCATCCACTAACATCAGTTGGACTGTATGCTTGTTTGTCACCTTTATTTTATTAAAAAAATAGTTGAATAACAAAATCGAACAATAAAATCTGTAGGCATCAGTGATAATGTCTATGTTATTACTCTAAGGCCAATGTCAAACACTTAATGGTCTGTAATCAAACAGTCGCACAGAATAGAAATTGTCTTAAACAATTTTAAAATTTTACCGTTACCGTAACCATTACAGTCTATTAAAGTCCACTGCTGAACATAGGCACCCATAGATTGCTTCATTTGCCATAGTTACCTTGCTTGGCAAGCGGGTTGGCAACCGCAGTTTGGAACGAAGTTCTTTATCAGACAGTACGGATTTGCGGATGGGGCTAGGCGACAAAAAGTGTAAGATTTTTCCGTCACGACCCCTTCTGACGTAGTGTAGACGGCCTTGGCGGCAGAAGGAAGCGAGATGGAATAATATCCATCTCCTCGCACTTTTATCTTGCCACGAAGAAATATTATTTTATTTTAAATGACGCTTCATTTTAGAGACGCTAGTAATTCATTTATTTGTATTTTTAATCAATAATATAAACGTTTATCTATAATAATATACTACGAAAGGAATTCGCTTCAACCGAGTGTTCCACGACACTCACGCATGTTTTTATTTTTAGTCGTTATTAGGAAGATATATCTATATAGATCTGCGTGATTAACTTAGAAATGAGGATATCCGCAGTAAATTAGAGTGACCGACATAGCTCAACGGTTAGTAAGCTGAAGTGGCAATGGGCCGGCCAAATAGCTCGAGGAACCGACAACCGATGGGAAAGAAAGGTTCTCGAGTGGCTACCTCGTACCGGTAGGCGAAGTGTAGTGCGCCCCCCACTAGATGGAGTGACGACATGGTAAGACATGAAAGTCGATGGATGCAGGTGGCTCAGGACCGTGTTCAGCAGTGGACTAGTGAAGGGCTATAGTGACGATGATGATGATGATGATTAGGAAGATGCTATAAGCCCATCTCCTGATTTGTTTCCTCTGTCCTCTTACGACACCCACGGGATGATATGGGGTAGTGGATATTCTTACCCGCACTACACGATAGTGGCTGTGTATGAAAATAGGTGTGTGGGCATCTGGTCAATGTTATTGATTAAGAACACAGCTTATCGAGCGACATAAACAATTTTCGAGTGTCGTAGCCAGTAAATCTTTACACATCTTAGTGCGGCACTTTAATTTCTACAGCACACTATAGAGACATTCTTATTTTCTAAATACCTAACACAAAGTAAATGTTATAGTCACACAAAAAGAAACTTAACTGGAATTCGTAAAACGAAAACTAATTAAAACTACAGTCTGTTAAATCGTGCCAAGTATTTAGAACTTCAACTTTGTTGCGGCACGCAAAGACTTTAAGAGTTCCCCGTGAATAAATGTTTGATGAGAAGTTAAGGTGACTTTCTTATTTCTTTCTTATAAATTTATATATCTATACATATAAATAAAATTGAAGTGTCTGTACTACTATACTGTCTGTAATATTAAAATAACTGGCTTCTATTAAGCTCAGGGGGTTATTTGCATGCTATTAAGACATAAACACCATTCTTGAAATTTTTGTTTGTCTGGCTGTTTGGACTAATCTTCGAAATGGCTGAATCGATTGTGATGAAACTTTACGAATAGATAGAGAGCAATGTAAGGATCCATCCTTAGCTATATTTTATCAGAAAAAATTTAAGACTTTTTTTAAAATTGAGTTTGATTATCTAAAAACTAAATAACGCCACATTAGTAGATCCTATTCAGGCGAAGCCTGGGCGGGTAGCTTGTCTATAATAGAACAAAGCAAGATTTGGTCCATAAATTCAACTTTAATGTTAATGAGTAGACGACTCGACAGCACATTGGCCAAGCGTATGGCTGCGGCGCTGCGGGCCGCAAGCTTTAATCTTGCTCATTATTATCATCAACGTTACATCCCTTCACAAGTCCACTACTGAACACAGGCCTCCCTCAAGGAATGTCTCAAAGCACTGTCCTGAGCCACCTGCATCCATCGAATCCCACACCGACAAATTTGTTTTACTGCCTATAAATAATTGCTCGAATCTGGGATGTGTCCATTCAATTTGCAGGAGAAAGTTTTCAGGTAGGTTAGGTACCACTCTGTTACCTATTTCTGCCACCATGCAGCAGCGCTTACACGGTCTGAAGTGTATAGAAACCAGTATAATTAAATTCTGAGAACTATTCCTCTTAGTCTTATCTTGCGAAGGAAAACTTCGGAAACCTGCATGTCTGAGCAATAAAATATTTCGAGGACAAGTGAAGTCTACCGACAAACATTGGAGTAACACTGCATGCAATCACTGCAAAAAAATAAGAGGAGGCATGTGCAAAGCCTGCAGCACTTATTCAAGTGATAACCATACTTTTTATTATTAACACAATTTATCTGAGGCCATAAAGACTTTCTGGTGGAATCACGCGACTAATTAGGTGTGATACATATAAAAAGTGATAAATATAAAAAAACGCCGTGTAGTGGCGGTTAAGAATATCCACTACCCCATATCTTCCCGTGGGTGTCGTAAGAGGCGACAGTGGGAAACAAGCAGGAGATGGGCAGCAGCATCTTCCTGTTAAAAGCAACATTACAATAAAAAAACTGCGGTTGCCAACCGCTCATAAAGCGTGGCAACTATGGCAATATACCCTCAATGAAGAAGTTACGAAGAGACGGCCCATCCGGCGGCGCTATTCCTGGCGGTGGCGATCATGGTAACGGCGGGGCAGGAGGTGCTAAGAATCTCGGTGGAGTTCGGTTGCCACCTACGATGACTCGACGCAGATGCATGCCGCACCCTGGGACTGACGAGAAGATCCTGGAGCTGGAAGAGAGATAGACATTCGCTGAAGGTCATACAGGTTTACGCGCCAACCTCGGCACCCCGATGAGGTGGAGAAGTGAGGACATCTCTATAGTCATGCATTCTCCAAAACCTACTATACGGTGTTAATGGGAGACTTCAACACAAAACTAGGCACAAGAGAGGACGAGCTGAAAGTAGGGAATTCGAATAGGGCAACGGAAACCAAGGGGCAGCTGGCTGACTTCATGGAGAAGAGGTTCTTTATGATGAACTCTTTCTTAGAAGCAGCCCCACATAAGACCTGGTCGAGGCCCGACAGTTCAACAAAAGTTGATTAACTTCATTATGACGACCAGACGACAACTGTTCTGTGGGTGAACTGGTAGCGATCACCGAATGGTTCGAGGCACACTGAACCTAATTTAGGTCTCATCTAATGAGTCTACGCTCCGTCCCCTCGTGCTCTAGTCAAAGTCCTGCCTTCAGCTCCAGTTACAAAACCGTTTAAGTGCCTAGAAGACTGCATAAGTGGACGATATGAATGATAAGCTCAGAAATTTTCCATGTGTCGGAGCTAAGTTTTGCAAGACCCACCGCAAAAGAACACAAAACTCTTCGATCACTCTTAATCTCATGGCTGTTAGACGGGAAATAAAACTGCAGTCTACAACAGATTTGATAGCACGAACTGAACAGACAGATCTCCAAATGCATGCGGCGAGACTTAAGCAACTTCAATGACTTGTATTGAAGAAGCGATCGAGCGGAACCAATGCTCCAAAATCTTTGCCAGAGATCTGTCTGCCAGAAAGAGCCAACTGTCAAAGCTGAAGAACGAGGTGGCAGCATCGTTTCCGAGACACCTGAATTTGAGTGAGATTGAGAGGTTCTATGGGCAGCTGTACATGTCATCGTTGGAGCCACACGCAGTAGGTAACGATCAAGAGTGAGTCTTATCCGACACTATTCGAAGATATCTCGGACGTTAGTCTGAGCGAGATTAGAATGGCTCTCCAGCACCTTAAAAACGGCAAGACCCCAGGTGAGGATGGAATTACAGCAGACTTCTGAAAGCGGGTGGAAAACCGGTAGCTTGAAGTCCTTCAGAAGCTCAATTCCGTCTTCCATGGTGGCAGCACTACTCGGAGGCGTGGAGCAGAAGTGCGGTGGTCTTGTTCTTCAAGAAAGGCGATAACGCTCTCTTGAAGAACTACAGACCGATTCCTTCTGAGTCGCGTCGTGCTGTTTTCGAGTCATTACGATCGTCTCGCACGCAGACTCGATGACTTCCAGCCTTCCGAACAAGCCGGTTTCTGAAGGTTTAGTTCCATACCCCTTCGAAATTGGCCTGCAGAAAACAGAAGAGTACAATCTGCCACTTTGCCTTTATATGTGGACTATAAGAAGCCTTTGATTCCGTCGAAATTTGGGCGGTGCTGTCCCTTCATCGGTGCCAAGTTGATTGTTGGTGTATCAAGTGCTGAAGTGTTTTTACAGTAGGGCACGATGGTAATCCAGTACAGAGTCAGAGTACGAAACCTATCCAACTGCAGTTAGGTGTAAAGACAGGGTGATGTTATATCCCTGAAACTCTTCGCCACTGCGTTGGAAGATGTTCTCATGCTACTGGACTGAAAAGGATACAGTATTAACATCAATGGCGGTACATCACTCACCTTCGATTTGTTAGACGATATAGTCTTTATGGCAGAATCGCTGGAGGACTAAAGCACTGCTCAATGACATCAATAGTGTCTCCCAACTGATAGGTCTTAATGACATGGACAAAACAAAGATCACGTTTAATGTCCATGTCACACAATACCGTAGTTGTTGGAACACTAAGCTCGAAAGTTGTTGACGAGTATGTTTACTTGGGACAAATAGTCCGACTAGGTAAGTCAACTCGACAAGGTCAATCGACGAATTCAACTCGGTTGGAGCGTTGAAATTACGGCACATTTCTCGTCGGTATGCCTCAAAACTTGAAAACGAGACTGTACAACCAGTGCGTGTTGCCAGTGATGACCTATGGAACTGAGACGTGGTCCTTCACTGCTGGCCGGATGAGGCTCAGGTCGCTCAGCGAGCTATGGAGAGGGCTATGCTCAGGTTCTCTGCGTGATAAACTTAAATGAGGATATCCGCAGTAGACCAGGCGACATAGCCAACGGATAAAAGCTGAAGTGGCAATGGGTGACCATATAGCTCGAAGAACCGACAACCGATGGGAAAAAAGGTTCTCAGTGGCGGCCTCATACCGGCGGACAGTGGGCGTCCCCATAGATGGAGTGAAGACCTGGTAGACAGCAGGAAGTCGATGGATGCAGGTGGCTTAGGACCGTGCTGTTGCATTCGCAGGGAGGCCTATGTTCGGCATTGGACTTGTAGAGGTTGTAGATGACGATGATAATGACATATAAAAGATGACTCGATCGCCCATACTACATGGTCAAAGCTAATTGTATGACATTGAAATAGTTATATCTTGCCATGATGATAACAGGGAGTTGGTATTTAAAAGTTGAAAAGTTAAAGTTACAGCCTATATAAATCCCTGTGGGCTACCTCCTCTCTTACTGAGATGATTTTAGGCAGAAATGTCACCCTCCTGCCCCAATGCGTGTTAGCGAACTTCATATCTTCCAAATATATTTTTCTTATTTCTTAAACATGGTTACCTCACGATGCTTTCTTCACCGCCAGCACGTGGTAAATCAGCATTTAAAATTGCACTTAATTTCATTGGTGCCAGGCTGTCGAATCCAGGTTGCTCCGTACTGAAATTTACAGCAGCGCTTAGCTCCTGAGCTTGAGTTGGTAGTGTTTTATAAAAATATACAGCGTGTCCGGTGTCACGACAGAACTAAGACCATTCCGATAAATACATTTTTATTATCCCAAGTTGTACCTAAGGTATTAGTTTTATGACGGTATTTTACTTATTTTAATAATAATAATGTCAGACCGAATTTCGGTCACGGCGACCAGCCTCAACGGAGACTAGCCATAGCGCAGGACAGGATTATAGTGCCCAAGTGTACGCAAGCATAGGTGCATCTCTATTCCCTCACTTATTCTATCTATATGACGGGATGGGATGGGATGGGACGGTAAGCCGACACGACCGGAGAGAGATCAGGCGCAGGACCAACGGCTTTACGTGCTTTCCGTGGCACGGGAGTGAGATACTGCCAACTTCCTGACTCCAGGCAGCTACTGAGAATTTTTTGATGGAAAAACTCAACAACTGATTTTTTTTGGCCCGACCCGGGATTCGAATCAGGGACCTCATGATCAGCAGTCGCACTACTACAACCACTAGACCAACGAGGCAGTCATTTTTTACATTGTACACCACCACGACCACAAATTAATGAATTCTATCGGTTTTTTTATTGTATTAGTTTTTTTATGTTAACTGAGCTGATATCATATTATTGTGTTTTTTTTTACAATAACCACTTTTTTAGTTACAACTTTATGTGACTATAAAATGGTTTAGATATAAACACCATTCAGTTTTTTTCATTAATGTGCACATAACCAAACAGTGTCGTTATTTAGCCATCCTTTCAGCCTAACCGTTCAGTTCACCGGAAAATTGGTTAATACGATGGAGTGAACGATAAACTGCCAGAAAGGCTTTTATAATAAAAGTGTTATGCGCGTCATAATTTTTTAAACGGACGGAACGGAAAAAAATTAATGGATTAATTTTTTTTTCTCTTTTATCAGCCTGTGTGACATAGGCCTTTAAAATATTAAACGTCTCGGAACCTTGACGCTACTCCCCTTAATACGGTTATACTTTTTTATACCGCCATCTGTCGGAAACCATAAGATCCCTCTGGCTTTTCCCACACCTGACCTGTTATGTCACCCACGGGACATGGGGGGTGGGGGTAATGGATTCTTTTATGCCAGCATAATATGGTATAACATTAATATATTTATATTTGAAAGCAAAGTCAAAATGACCCAATTTCGAGTCCCTGAAACAAACATTTATTTCATGTACCATGCACAGTTAATCACACAAGGAAAACCATGCAGAGCCTACGGCACCCTTTTGTTTGGGGCCTTTTAGACAATAAAAGAAACATATTTGTAAACATCTCAGCGTATGAGTATTTTTAATATGTTTGCATTCAATTTAATTATGTATGTGGCAACACTATATAAAATTTGTCTATCTTGACAACAGTCCAAGTGGTTCGATTCTGCGCTAGGGCTTTGTAGACTCCGGACGTGTCGGTCGAGTTAACTCCCGTCACTCCACTCCTTAGACCATTCAAAATGGTCTAAGGGTTTTCAACAGTATCTAAGAGTATTTGATGTTGATCTAACTCACTGATACAATATTTTCCCCCAATATCGATTTTAGTGCAGTCGCTTTTGCAACGTTGCTAAAATAAATAATCTTCAAACCCCTTCCCCTGTTTTATATCTCGCGGCCTTTGAGGCCGGCTCTAATCCGATAGGCTGTAGTAACTGTCGATGTAACTTACTGTGTCTTGAAGTCTTGTGTATGCTTGGGTTTAGTTTTAATTTTACTAATAACAGGATCCCAAGCAGGTGCTAGTACCAACCTCCCTTTCTATTGAAATTAGGATGTTTTTAAATTTCAATAGTGTTTTTTAATTTCGTCTGCTGACGTAACACCAACGTTCGGAGTCTACAGTTTGTGATCACATCCTAAACGGCCCCCCCTTTACAATAGATTTGATAAACCACAATTTCTCGCGAAGAACATCGATTCCTGCCAAGGATGATACGCGAGGCTATTGAAATTAAAAACATCCTAATTTCAATATAGAGGAGGCGGTACTACCACCCGCACAATCCTGTAATTAGTAAAATTAAAACAAACAACATCCACTGAAGACTAAGACAATAAGTTCATTCTGGGTAGATCGGATCAAACCTAATAATTTAAAAGCTGGAGGTACTCCGGGTTAACTCTGACATCAGGACGGCAATCACCTCAGTCCCCGTGACCATGGGTGATGTAAAGCACCCGAAACGTCAGGAATTTAATAAAATTGTCCATAGAACTCCATAGAATCCATAAAAGTAGTTTTATTCAATGTGTTGTGTTCGCGTAAATATAAGAAATCATTATGAGTTATTAACTAAGATCCGCGTTGAATAAAACTGCTTTTCTGAATTTATCAACTTAGTTTAATTTGTTTTACTCTACATGTTTCAAGTGCTTTTGCAATAGCGATAATGTTCAAAACAGTTGTTACATATATATCATATTCAATATGTATTACCTAATATAAGAAATCATATAAATTAAATTGTGTATCTTACTTAGATTTAAGAGCCCTACCTCACTCCTACAATTGTTTGCCGCTGCTAAACTCAAACACACATTACACAAGGAAAAACACCTCCGTCGACTATATGACACGTGTAATGGCTAACCGCTCGTCGCCATCGGAGAATTCTGTTTACTTTAGTTATTCTGTTAGAATTACACTTTTTATCAGTCAGGAGACGAGATCAATAATTAAAACTTTTCTGAGGCGACTGTACTGCTATAAATGAATTTAAAACCAATCTCCACAATTTTAGCTATATATACAATACATAAATCAATGTCAACAAAATAACAAATTTAAAATTATAAATCATTCAATTTAAATAATCAGTAATGTCAGTATATAAAATAATATAATAAAATAAAATAAAGTTAATACATAAATAACAGAATTAAACACACTTTTATCAGTCAGGAGACGAAATCAATAAAACTTTCTCAGAGGCAAATGTACTGCGATATATGTCTCGCAGTAATACCGAGAACTACGAAACTCTTTAATCTCCTTTAGACTACGAATCTTGTAACGATCATCAAGACCGTTATCGTTACAGCATATCAAATCACCGCTGAACTTAGGTCTCCCCACAGACTGCCTCATAGGGTTATATTGAACTAGTTGCCTTGTATTAATTTTGCAGCATTGAATCTTAGAAGGCAGGTTTTGTGGAAGCACATAAGCAAATAATAAAAGCCGTTATGTACTAATGTTCATAATAGTAAAATTAAAATACTAGCTATAAGTTCCGCTGCTAACTCTTAGTCAGTCATTTACAGCTAAGTACGTAAGATGAGCGGCAAACAAAGAGAACATCGACAATTAGGTAGGTAGATTGCAGTCGCCAAAACTTAGTAACTAGAAAACTGTGACTGACAGTTTTATCTTTACATGTATAGGCGATATATCCATCTGTATGCCTTATATAAGTTATATTGCAGTCACTGAACCAGGTGAAAGAAGCGAAACAGCACAGACAGTAGCACTTCAGAGCCGTCAGACTTGTTGTATTTATTAATTACAGCATAAATAAGGCCACAGCTCACACCACCGCCGACACAAGTCTTCTTTTATCAACGAGCACTTAGTAAATCAGCACATGAGATTGCAGATTGATTGAGCCGCTCACGCACCGTGAATTCTACGGTGATTGTTCAGCCCTGGAGCTACCACGGCTTGATTACAGTGTCAGTAAGATGGAATAATATATAATAGCCAATAATAAATATAAACTCACACAGAAATCATGTCATTTATAAGTAAGGTAATAATAATACTGAGCATACACTCAAAAGGCAGAAACAGATGTGGAACAGACAGAAATTGGTGCAGAACAGACCCATACAGAACAGACCTGCACAGAACAGACCTGCACAGACCAGATCTGCACAGAACAGACCTGCACAGAACAGACCTCACAGAACAGACCACCACACAGAACAGACCTGCACAGAACAGACCTGCACAGAACAGACCTGCACAGAACAGACCTGCACAGAACAGACTTATACAGCACAGACAGAATTTGTAATACAGAAATTGTTTTATATATTTAATCTGTCTGTGGCTCAAACCACAGACAGATTAAATATATAAAACAATTACGCACCTTCATTTTATTTGCCTGTAGTCTCGCATTGTCGCAATCTTCCTCCCGCTTTTCCGCTGAAGCTTATTACATAGGTTCACACGGCACTCCTCGTGTAATTAAGTCACCATTTCCTCAACCTTTAAGGTGGCTCGGATGTCAGCGTCCAAGTGATCAGGATAGACTATGGAACATAAGTCAAGCCGGTAGTTATAACCCTACGTTGTCGTGTTGTTTACAACTTAGCTTCTTGGAGAACCAAAAGATTAGCGCATCGTGTGTTAATATACCTGCAATATACCTCAGTTTTATCAAACGGACTACGAAGAAAAACGCAAACTATATTACCTATAAAATAAGGTGCAGAATTTTTTTTTCTTTTCTTTTTTTTTGTGTCATAAATATCAACATGATTGTTTTACGATATCCAAAGCTGACCTGTGGTGGATCTCAGCCGTACTTATCAAAGTTAGGAGATGAAAATAATTTAACGGATAAACTTCAAGTCAAATCTAGAAATCGCACACAGTTTTTGATATGAACAACAGTTTTCGAAACGAAATGAGATCATTCCTTACGTGTTTTGCAAACATTCGAAAAATAAGGGCAAAATGCAACAAGATATGACAGAATTAAGGAACAACCAAAGGATATTAAGGCATGAACAAATAAACAACCAAAGGATATTAAGGCATGAACAAATAGAGTGATCGAAGAACAGAATAAAATGAAAATTTAATTACGACCACCTAAAAACTCTGTGTACTACAAACGAAAATAATATAAAACTTCTTGAAAATAATATAAACACTACTAGTAGAATGCCTACATCTTCGTTACAGTTACAAACGACATCTTTCACCTATGAAGAAATTATAAAAGAATGCCAGGAACGTAATCATAGACAAAATAACATAATTATCTTAGGAATACCTGAACTTACAAGCGAAAACAAATCTGAAAGATGAGCTTCAATATAAGCGAAGTTCTTAAATTGATTAATATGATTGGCAAAAGTTTTAAGGGGCTTTAAGGAAAGGCCAATACAGAGAAGAATCGCCCAATAAAGGCATGTTTCGAACCCGAACGAACAGCGATGAAGTTACTACGTAAAAGGGACAATATAAAAATAATATAAAAATATATACAGATCAAACTCATAACCAGCTGAACTACATGAAACGTCTGAAAGAGGAATTGGTACGTTGCCAACAGAGTGGCGAAAAACCTATCAAAGCACACCGAAAATAACCATGCAGCAGCCAAAAACTAAACTCAACAATGGGACAACAATGTTGATGTAAATAGACATGGCAATATTAAATATGCTACATTAGTCAATTATCAACAAATAGCTCCAAGTTTACATTCACTCACCTTTTTCTATGCTAACGTACGAAGTATAGTTGCACCTGGAAAATTTGATGCACTACAATGTATTATTAAATCTAATACGAAAACTACACATTTGATTTTTTTATATAGAATAGGGTGACAAACGAGCACACAGTCCAGTCCTGATGGTAAGTGGTTGCTGTGATCCATAGACATCTACATCTATCCTCAATAAAAAATCAAAATGCAGATGCGTTGTAACCCGTGAGGACTAAGGATGGAATGCCTCTTTTCCAGTAAAAAGGGTCTCCGGTACTCTACACTCACCATACGAAACACAGCAGTGTTAAGCTGCTATTTTACGCTGGTATTCTGTGAGAGCGTGGTCCTTCCCCGGTCGAGCCGACCTATTCGTGCTACAACTATACTACTAATATATATGCAATAATAGTAGCTACTCCTAACTGGAACGTGGATAAAGTCAGATAATGAAGCGAAGCTGTTACAATTGACTAGATGTCAGACTTACTAAGATCTGATACCTGTGATAAGAGCACACCATGACTGAAACACCATTTACCACACAGGCGGCAATAACTACCTCTGGATATTGCTCAACAAATTATCTCTTAATGTTGGACTTATATACAAACCGGGACGGACTAATTTTAAAGAATTTATTAATACATTTGAGAAACAACTTGAACAACACAATAGGTCTATTATATTTGGAGATTTCAATATAGATTTACTATTAATCGACTAACTACATTACAATCTAAGAATAGAATAGAGGAGGCTGGGTATTGTATCATTAAAAAAATTGAAGAAAACTACTCCACTAGAGAGACAGCAAGTATAATAGTAAGTATATAAGATCCAGAAGTGTAAATCAGATCTGGATCCTTACACCAATTGAATTGAGGATCATTTTAATTTTTATTTACTAGACCCTGCAATGTCTGACCATCAACAAAATTACTTGGAGTTGTTAGGAAAGGCCATGAAGGGCATATATTGAATATATTCACCCTAAAATTACTTCTCTAACAGGCGCTCTGTCTAAAGTAGTAAACTGTCTGTTAAACAAGTCCGTTTCAATATATACAGAAGGCCATTTAAATTATTTAGTAGAAGTTTTGGGTAATGCAGCGACTCGACGTCCGAAAGGTCTTCAAACTTCACAATTTTTTTAATAAAAGTCTTATTTCATTATAAATACCTAACACCGACTAAAACAATTATCTGTATTCCCAGAACCCAATATAGAAATAAAAATCTGATGTGTGAAGGAGCTAAATTATATAATACCTAAGGCCATAAAAGATGTTAAATCTGACAATGATTAAAAATAAATTTGAGTTATTTTTTAATTTAGTTACCAACTTCAATAGCTTCAAATATTGAGTTGTAAATATATGCTCACTACAGCCTAATTGTAATAAATAGTAGTAATATAAGTGAAATTTTGTAATTTCTTTAGACAATAAATTTCTTTAAACCTAAATAAACAGCTTTCAGGCATTTCTCTCAACCAATTAAAAAATTTAACCACGTGTTCTACAAAACATTTTCTTTAAAGAAATGTTTAAGACAAAGTTACTCATATATCAAAGCGGACGCCAGCAGCGGCAAATAATGTGTCCGCGGCGTCTTATGTTGACAGCATACTTAAATTCGAGCGACCAGCAGAACACCACGCTCTACTAAACCTCAGCATCTAACCCCAATCCTGTGACCGCAGAATATTCGGTGCAAACTGTAACACTTATCAACACATTAGAACATTAAATGGCTACTTTTTAAATTCATAGCACGTTAAAGTTAAACATTTTTGTACATCGTCAAACATTTCGAACCCCAAATTGTAGCCCATGTAAATCGTACGAACTATCAAATTACAACATAGCTTGGCAATTTAAATTTCCACTGAATGCAAAATCATAAGTCATCGAACACCTTCAAAATTTCTTTCAACCTTTGTTAACATATTTGGGTACATTACGAATTAATAAAAGTACTTGCAGGTACCCTCAATATAAATCGAACAAAAGATGTAACTTTGGAACTTTTTTGCTTATACTTTTTACTCTACACTTTAATGGCACGTCCATGCCGTAAATGGGACAACAAATTACACTACGACATTTAAAATAAAACAAAGGCACCAAGTAAAGCGCATCCTAGTCTTTCACAAACTTAATAACCCTTACACTATTCGAAGATTATGTATATATGGACAGAGTTAACAAGGAAGGGACTTTATCCCATTTTGTCCAGTGAGTATGGTAGCAGTTACCGCGAAGTATTTTTCATCTAGGTTATTGAAACTCGGTAAAGTACAACATCAGAATCAGTAGTATTCCACAATCTTTACTTCTACAATATGGATTCGTGTGGTTGAATTTAAACGTCTGCTGAGCTCGTTATTTTGTATTTTCTGAAACTTCTTCAACTACCCACTCGTCTTTTTTTTTAATGTCCTCTTCAGAATTGTCGTGATAGGATGACACATGACTATTTATTTGATCTACTATATGTCACGTTCCAACAATTGTCGCGATATGTAAGTAGTGAAGTCATTATCCTTTTGTCAAAAATCATTAAAACATTCATATCATGCTCGGGGACTTTCTTTTAAACCGTATAATGATATTTAATTTATAAATTCTATCATATTAGAGGTTTTTCTTCAGATCTTCAAATAATATGTCGAATAACCTTTAAAATTATTTATTTCTAATACAAACTTATACTCAGTTGTTACAATTATTGTGCAGGCGTTTGCTCACCTCGAACGCTCGAGCCAGAATGACCAAAAGACCCTAGTTTACCTACTAATAACTATACAATGACCGACCGCACGCATCAATTGATCAAAAATCATTATAGATTAAATATAAACTATGACATTAATTAAATAAATGCATTAATAATTTGGATCGCTAACAGGCGGTTCTGTTATTACAGGAATGTCCCTATTCCTGGCATCTCAGCCTTCTAATCAGGTATGACCTCCTTATTAATGTATTATTAAAATATAAAATATAGGATATAAATTTAAATAGATAAAAACATGATTTTGTTTTTGTTACTTATTAGAATTAGAAATTACTTAATCACACAGAAAAAAACTGTATCGATTGTATATACTTATAATGCTTTTATACATACAAAATTTGTTAATACATCAATCTGGCTCACTACTATGGGTATAACTTTATTATAACTTAATGTTTTCTTATATTTGCAAGACTACACATTAAATGAAACAAATTTTACGGATTATATCGTTTAATACTTTTTAATTCCCGGACGTTTCAGGTGCTTTACACCCATGATCTGAGGGGACTGAGGTGTGTGGGACGTCAATCCCAATATCATAGTTAGCCTTTAACTTAATCCTTAATAACTTTGAGACCACTGCAAGTCAAGATCCATTGATTCCATTGTTGTCAATTAGCATTTGCCTCCGTTGTGACCTGTTGCCTTTGCCTGTTGTGAAATGATGTAGCTATCTATCCTTGTCCTGCTTGAGGACCTATTAACAACCTGTTGTGTAATAGGTGCAGCTTCTTCTACTTTGACTCTATCGAGATACGGCCTGTTGCTCAACTGATTCTCCCAACTACCGTTTGCCGCCATCAGGACACGGCCTGTTGTTAGATTGATATGGTCAACTACCGCTTGCACCATCAGGACGCGGCCTGTTGTTCGACTATACTGCCAACTACCGTTTGCCTTCATCAGGACACGGCCTGTTGCTCAACTGATACTCCCAACTACCGTTTTGCCATCAGGACACGGCCTGTTGTTAGATTGATATGGTCAACTACTTGCCGCCGCCATCAGGACGCGGCCTGTTGTTCTACTAATACTGCCAACTACCGTTTGCCTTCATCAGGACACGCCTTTTGCTCAACTGATACTGTCAACTACCATTTGCCTTCATTGGGACACAGCCTGTTGCTCAACTGATACTCCCAACTACCGTTTGCCACCATGGGACACGGCCTGTTGTTAGATTGATATGATCAACTACCGCACCACCATCAGGACGCGGCCTGTTGTTCGACTAACTGCCAACTACCATTTGCCTTCATCAGGACGTCCTGTTGCTCGCTGATACTCCCAACTACCATTTGCCTTCACAGGACATGGCCTGTTGCTCAACAATACTCCAACTACCGTTTGCCTTCATCAGGACACGGCCTGTTGCTCAACTGATGCTCTCAACTACCGTTTGCCTTCATCAGGACACGGCCTGTTGTCTTATTGATAGTAGGAATCACTGACTGCTTTCGAATCACGGTATTTGATTGGCATCGGGAAGTGCCAATGGCCTTCTTTCGATTATATATTCACGCATTCTTATCATCAATTTGGATTCATCAGGTTGCTCTAATCTGTAACAGTAAGGATCAGGACATTAGGATTAGGTAATACTTTTAAAACGTCATGCTAAACATGCCACTCTCATAATATAGCCATCTAGTCAGCTAGGTTTGACTCGTCGCTTCTACTACCACTATCAGATCTTAATTTGATCAGCTGGATATATATTTTATACTTCTTTTGAGAATGGCCATCACTGTTTAAAACTTCATATCTATCATGGTGTATACAGATGTAAATTTAAAGGACATGGATACTCCAGAGCTAGTTTCTTGCCAATTTCTCTTTGAAATTTTAGGAGAAACGCGTCTTAATAACATTCTCCTTCATTTTCTTTTGTATTTCTTTAACCCTTTCCTCGTCCCATAGATCATATATGTACATTTCAGTTGTGACTATAGTGTCTATATCTGGGACAGGAAACTGTTATATTGTTTCCACAGTACTTATTATCTCTTCTCGATTATTTTCATCTGTTTCTAATGCCTTCAAGATGTTTTCTGACTGTCAGACTGTTCTTTGACCAAAACTATTTCTGTAGGTGCCACTTCCAGATTCCTTTATTCATGGTATTGTTCAAAGTCAGGTGTAATTTTCATACATTTGTCCTAGTCTATTTGTTCAAAGCCAATGATTTCAAGATTATCGAGATCGTTATATCTTTGTTTGCTCGTGATGTTGCTACTACATTGAGCATATATGCTTAGTTTCTAAAGTCTATAATTTTCAGGACTCTGTAGAAGTGAAACTATTGCCTTTGATGTCTCGAAAAGGCTTTCCCTTATTTGTTGACATAAAATTCTAGGGACTTGTCTTTTGCCATTCCCTATCAGGTAATACTCTAGCACATTAATGATCCTATTTTCAGAGTTACAATGGCTGATCAGAACAATCAACTAGAACAACGCAGCCCTTTTCCATTAGTAATACATTTTAGTACATTATATACATTATAGTAAGCCCTTATACCCTTCGAGATAAAGTAATCATTATGTTCCTTTAGCAAACATACCCGGGCCCCAATAGAAGACTTGTGTAGTCGGTATCGTTAGCGTATGGGTTAATGAGTTTAAACCTACAGATACATTTTCAGAACTGAGCACTTCTAGCCGGTTTGCTTATTATAATCACAATATACCTATAAAGTCAGCTGTGTGCTTGTATATAGTGATCCAATGGCAGCTTCGTGAGTGACTGTCCTATGAGAATATCTGTTTTTATAAATCGTCCCTGAACACATATGTTTAGACATCCGTTTATCTGTTGTAGTCATACCTAATAGGTACTTCTTATAGGGGTTTAGTGATGTTGATTTGCCGATTCGGGTTCCATGTTCTATTCTTGTACTATCATTTTTTTCGTGAAGTACTCTTCCAGTAACTCAGCTCTATTGCTTCTTCAGTGCAGCATTTCGTACAAACGATCAGCAATTAATATCATCTGGGAGGCATTAGTAAATCCTATTTATAACAACGTAGGTATTTATTGCGGTGAACATTCAATTCCGGTAATTACGGCAGGCTATCTTGTGTCTTTATTCGAAGTTTTTGGGGAAAAATGTGATAAAGGCATAAAAGTGTTTTGTCTTAAACGCTACAAAAGTAATATCATTTATATAACAATTTTCCCGGTAAAATTAATATTGTCTTTAAGTGAGTACAACCTAAATAATTCAAAGTATAAAGAAACATCAAGATGAAAACAAATTGTGCAGTTTACTATACCTACGTTGTTATAAATAGGATTTACTAATGCTTCCAGATGATATTAATTGCCGATCGTTTGTACGAAATGCTTGCTGAAAACAATAGAGCCGAGTTACTGGAAGGTACTTCACGAAAAATGCGATACAGTACAAGAATAGAACATGGAACGAATCGGCAATAAACCTCATAAAAGTACCTATTAGGTATGACTACAACAGATCAATGTCTAAACATGTGTTCAGGGACGATTTATAAAACAGATGTTCTCATAGGACAGTCACTCCGGAGCTGCCATTGGTCACTATATACAAACCAGCTGACTTTATAGGTATATTGTGATTATAATAAGCTAAACCAGCTAAGTGCTCAGTTCTGAAAATGTATCTGTAGAAGGCAAACTCATTAACCCATACGCTAACGATACCGACTACACAAGTCTTCTATTGAACTGGTATGTTTCTTAAAGGAATAGATTACTTTATCTCTCGAAGGGTATATGGGCTTACTATAATGTATATATAATGTAAAATATTACTAATGGAAAAAGAACGTTGTTCTAGTTGATTGTTCTGATCAATATTGTAACTCTGAAAATAGGATCATTGCTATAGGTATTACCCATAGGAGATGAAAACAGTCCTAAATTTTATGTCAACAAAATAAAGGAGCCCGAGACATCAAAAGGCAATAGTTTCACTTCTACAGGTCCCAGTTCATAGACTTTAGAAACTAAGCATATGCTCAATGTAGTAACATCACAGCAAACAAAGTATAACGATCTCTCGATAATCTTGAAATCATTGGCTTTGAACAAATAGACTAGGACATAAATGTACGAAAATTACACCTGACTTTGAACAATACCATGAATAAGTCTGGAGATTGCACCTCAGAAATAGTTTTTGTCAAAGAACAGTCTGACAGTCAGAAACATCTTGAAGGCAGCATGAAACAGATGAAATAATCGATACATGACCAAACCACCGAAGCATTCCTTTCTTAATCCTAGTCACAACGTCATCTTGCAAACCACACTTTTCCATTATCACACTATTTCTCACCCTGTCATTCAGATTCAGCCCTAGCATACTCCTTAATGACCGCATTTCGACAGCATTTATTCTACTCTCATGCTTCTTCTGCTAGACCCAACTTTCACTACCATACATTAAAGTAGGGACTAACACAGCATTATGAATTGCCAAACGTGCCTTTTTTGACACATTCTGACTCTTCACAATAGCGTATAGAGCCCCATTCACTAACACCTAGTACCTAACAGTTCTCGTAAAAGCCACGTAAATAATATAAAACGTAGAATTCATGTTATTAAATTTAATTTTAGAAGCGAAGTTAAGAAAAGTGTGTAACAATATATTACACAGAAATTCGTACTCTTCATGTAGAGACAAATTTCATTAACACCTTACTTCGCATACAATACAGAGGCGAAATTAGAAAAGCTTGAGTTCACTTTTGTTTGGTTTCAATCATTTTAACAATCAATTTTACTGCAAACGACTGGAGCGGAACACAAAAGAGATAAAACATAGTGCTTTGTAAGTTTTGAAATGTCATTTGGTTGAAAGCAAACATAAATACAAAAGAATGTGATGGATCAATCATAAGTTGATAATAGGACACGGCGTTACCTTACGGAAATCCATTGTATCAAAGAAGCTATTTTAATCTCTTACCTTTCTAGTCTTGCCTAGTTTGAAGAGCACCTCCCGCCC
>JAGSMP010004215.1:0-18174 GCA_029286625.1 Parnassius orleans
ACCGAAGCATTCCTTTCTTAATCCTAGTCACAACGTCATCTTGCAAACCACACTTTTCCATTATCACACTATTTCTCACCCTGTCATTCAGATTCAGCCCTAGCATACTCCTAATGACCGCATTTCTACAGCATTTATTCTACTCTCATGCTTCTTCTGCTAGACCCAACTTTCACTACCATACATTAAAGTAGGGACTAACACAGCATTATGAATTGCCAAACGTGCCTTTTTGATACATTCTGACTCTTCACAATAGCGCGTAGAGCCCCATTCACTAACAAAATAATATAAAACGTAGAATTCATGTTATTAAATTTAATTTTAGAAGCGAAGTTAAGAAAAGTGTGTAACAATATATTACACAGAAATTCGTACTCTTCATGTAGAGACAAATTTCATTAACACCTTACGTCGCATACAATACAGAGGCGAAATTAGAAAAGCTTGAGTTCACTTTTGTTTGGTTTCAATCATTTTAACAATCAATTTTACTGCAAACGACTGGAGCGGAACACAAAAGAGATAAAACATAGTGCTTTGTAAGTTTTTAAATGTCATTTGGTTGAAAGCAAACATAAATACAAAAGAATGTGATGGATCAATCATAAGTTGATAATAGGACACGGCGTTACCTTACGGAAATCCATTGTATCAAAGAAGCTATTTTAATCTCTTACCTTTCTAGTCTTGCTTCGTTTGAAGAGCACCTCCCGCCCTACCCCCAATTGCGTGAATTATCATCGTCACCACTAATGGTCCGAGAGCTAATGACATCATGAAACTTTGTTGAAAAGTATCAGTCCACTCAATAGGCAGGTATTTGACTGTTTGCCTGGCCTACCTGGGTATACCTAGTACTACGCATGCAGGTAAGTCGCAAAAAATTCGCCCACAAAAAAGTGATTGATTCAAATAATAATAATGACTATCCGTCAGCTAAGTTGATAAAGAATTAAGAAAAGTTTGACCTTGGGCTTTAATTACGGTCATCGCATAACACACGCTGTCTGGGAACTGAACACCCTTAAAACTGAAAGGAAAGTTATTTGGTATAAGAGGATTCTGGGTATAAGTTATAAAAACGATATCACGACATTTTGTTGCAATTTCTTTACATTTAGTCGGGTACATGGATACGGTGGACATAAAATTTCATCAGTGGTCTCAATACGATTCACCAGCGGAGAATCTTAATACCGCAATTCAGAAAAGGGTATAATTTGTACAACGCCATCTATTACATTCTTTGTGAGAAAACATCCTATTTTTAATTTAAATAAAACATCTTGTTTTGTTTACTGTGTTTTAAGTGTAAAACGTTTTTACACACAAATCTTTTATTACTATTTCTGAAATTTTATGGCGCCATTGAACAAATTCAAACCTACATTTCAAAATAATAATCATAACCATAGATAATATAAGGATTAAGAAAGGAATGCTTCGGTGGTTTGGTCATGTAGAAACAATGAATGAGGAAAGAGTGACAAAGCAAATTTATGTGGCAGAGTTGAACGGAGGAGTCTGGAAGGGACGCCCTAGGCGAAAATTGATCGACCAAATTGGCGATATATTCAAAATGGGCCAAATTAAGAGTACCCTTAACCGACGAGCGTGTATGTGTAGGTATATGGATGTGGAGGAGGCGAGAGAGGTGTGTCAGGATCGTGCCAATAGGAAGTCCATAGTCTCTGCCTACCCTTCTGGGTAGGCAGAGAGGTGGCGTGAGTGTTTATGTTATGTTGTATAAAAAAATGCCACGAAACTTTCACCGTGCATATTTAATTTTAATTCAAAGTGGCAACTCCAATAAAACGGTAACTTCACACTTTAACCTATTCTACTAACGCATACTTATTCACATCGTTTGATAATTACTTTGTTTAAAAAAGTTGTCATGTACAAATCTTTTAACAATGTTTTCTCCTTTCGCAATTCTTATGCCTTCATGATTATTTGGTGTTTTATTCACACTTTCAGATATACGTATTGCCGAGCCTAATTTACATAAGCTTTGTGAATCTTATTCGCGACGTTCCTACACAAGAGGTAACAAAGTGAGTAAATTGAATTTGTATTAAAACGTTATAGCAAATATATTTTTATAATATATAGTAGTGGCGGGATAGAATCTATCCCTCCATCCCCCCCTTATCCCTCCATCCCTCATCTTTGTGGGTTTCGTAAGAGCCGACTATTGAAAATTCTAGAAACTTCTTAAGGCTTCCGATAGATGGCGGTATAGTTATCTATTTATGCCAGACGAACAAAACACAGTCAGACGACGGGAATCAGCGTCTAAGATGCAAGATCTCTGTTACTGTGTTTATTAATCCTTCCTAATAATTGAGAGGCCAATACCCAGCGAAAATATTTGCTCCACGTCCAAAGGAATTTTTAAGCTTTAATTCAAAATATCGCTGCAAACAGTGCACCTTGCTATTGGACAAGGCTCTGACGACCGAACGTTTGACGGCAGATTGATAGCAGAAATCCTAAAATATCAAACACAAATAATAATGACTGGTGTTTGGGACAGTACAGACCCGTTCTCATGGAAATTTAATGAATTCATACTTTTTAATGCCTAGGTATTGAATTTAAAAATGCTGACGACAACAACAACGATACTTCGCTGTTAATACGTCCTTGATATTAATGGATTTTGTCTGGTGAATTTTGATGTAATTTTTAATTTATAAACCTTTAAGATATTAAATATATTTTAACCTAGTACGATGAAACAATTAAGAAATAAATTATTATTAATTTGAGCTTTCAGCATGTATTACACGCGTTTATAAAAGCAGATCTTAAATGTGACAAAATAATTTTAAAATGGCTTTTGTAATTTTTTTATTTTAGATAAAATTAAATGTTTGGATAACAGTACTTTGGCCGTATGGTGGCGGCGTAAGAGAATCCATTGCCATTATCGTCCCATGGATTTCGTGAGAAGGGAAAAGCCATAGCGTTCTTGTGGCTTCTGAAATAATATCGCCAGTATTACCACCCAAATTAGCAGCATAACTCTGCTATGATGTAAACGGTGAATATAATGCGAATCAAAAATCTTATCACGAACAACGAAATATCTATTTCATTATATCTACTGCACACGTTTGCGGTTCTGGAATCAAATTCGAAAGGAAGCTAACATTCGTGTAAATAGATTATCCGTTGATTTTCAAATCTGGATATACTGTGATTATAATAGTGTCGGTGTCATTGCATCTGAACCTACTGGGATAGAATACTATCTATACTACTACTATTCAATCAAAGGCAGGCCAGAAATACGTTGTAACCTCAAAGGGCTAAAATGAGTCACAGTTTGACGTATCAATTTATATCACACTAGCTGTTCCCCGCGACTTCGCCCGCGTCTTATTTAGGGTTTTAATTTATTTGCGTGGAACCCTAATTCTTTTTCTAAAATAAAAGTAGCTTAAGTTACTCCTTATAACATCAGCTATCTGTCAGTGAAAGTCCCGTCAAAATCGTTCCAGCCATTTCGGAGATTAGCTGGAACATACAGACAGAAAGACAGACAAAAATATTAAAATTATAATATTGTTATAAGTAACGTATATACTTTCATATGCATTTAGTAAAAAGCTGTTATTTTGACATTACAAACAGACACTTAAATTTTATTTGTTTGTATAGATTAACACCAGCTTGCATGCACTCCTAGGATTTTTTATGAAATTCTAATCTTTATAATTTTTATAAGAAACAAATGCACTACTAGGAAAATTTTAAAGAAAGAAAGAAAGAATTGGTGGCTTTTGAAAGTTAGCGGTATAATCACTTCGTTTGCACAAGGTATAAAATACCCAGATTGTCAACGAACAGCAGCGTCTTAAGTGCAAGATGACGAACGTTTAACGAGTAATGGAATGTGATGATTACGGCAAACACTTTCTATAATTCAAACCCATTTCCAATAGTGGACTTTTGCGGCCTGATGAAGGATATAAATTTAACCACACCTGCGGGTGATATTGAAATTTGTTAACATAAAAGATATAGGTCGGCTCACACAGAATGTCTGCTTGTAGCAAATAGTCTTCAGAGGTGACGATTATTTGTTGTTTAACATCAAATGTATACCAGTTTGTCACACACTTACTTCTATTAAAACTCCTAAAAACCTCATATTTTAACATATCAGTACTCTAATATAGACTTTGACCTATTCAGTTAGTTTGTTTAGTTTGCAAAGGGTTTGATATTTCATGTTTCTCAACTACCAAACCCATTACGAAGACGACTACCACTACTACTGCCAAGACGACTCTTCCGACTTCCGTTAGGTCGACAATTCCCGCCCGTGTGGAGTTGCCAGTCCTCCCATCGGGCGCGTCCCCAGGTGGCGGATAGGGGAACGCCACCCAGATATGGGTGGTAACGGGAAACCGCCGCGGACCAAAACTGGCCGGGGTTTGGCGTACCTGTGGTTCCATTAGGACTAGAAACGCCCGGGGCTTAATGCCCTAAGAGATGGGCCTTCACAGGCTTGTCGTTGCTCCCGGTATCACTCTTTGATTAGAGCGGACAGGGGATGCAACACACGCGGCGATGTGCCAAGCGCACCAATGCTGGGTGACCCCGCGCGGTAATGTGCCAAGCGCACCGATACCGGGCGATCTCTGTGCGGCGATGTGCCAAGTGCACCAATGCCGGACAACCCGTAAGCCCGTAACCCGGGCACGGGGGCCCCCACAGGGCCGCGAGCCTCTTCAAAAATAACCCCAATCCTAAGGTCTAAGGTGCCGAGGGGATGAATGGCTGGGGGGAAGCCCAGTCCCAAGCCTTGGGGGGAAGGGGTTCAGGGACCACACCCCGTAAAAAAAGGAACCAAAAAATATGCAGTGTGACAAAAAATCTATTCCCCAGGGTGGTCCCGCCAAAGCGGGAGTCCACCCCAGCAGCCTAATAGGCTCTGTGGCAGCCCCATCGTATCTGGGGCAATCCACTGCATCGCGGGATGCACAAGCGTCAACCGCGGGTCCCACAACATCTAAGGGGCAAAGTAATAAGGAAGGAGCCGTGTCGGGTGGTACAGCGGTGCCGACACGAGAAAAGCGTGGGCGCTTTAAGCGCCCCAATACGCCAGCAAATCAGGCGATTGAGAGCGATGGAGGCGCGTTCGATGGTTCGTCCATATCACTTAAATCGGCCCCATCGGAAGGGGGAAGAAAGCGTAAGGCCAAGCCCCCAAGTGCTGCGGTTGTGGCTGCTAAATTTGCGGCAGTGTCAGCCACAGCCTCTGAAGAAGAGGCCGCCACAGGCATGCAAACAGAGGAGGATCTTTTCGACCCCTCCGTAACGCCCACGAACACCAGGGCGAAGAAAAGCCTGCCCGACCTAGAGGAGTTGGCCCGCGAAATGTCGACGCATAGTGACAGTGAGCTTGACCAACAAATCGAAATAAATCTCCAGGCCGTTGAAAAGGTAGCAGATCGCTCTCGCAACCTAAAAGGCAATTTCGTGAGGGGTAAAAGGCGGCGACCGAAGAACTTGCGCAAAGGACCAAGACAAGCGAAAATATCAAAAGGCTTGAAAAGGAGAACGAGGAATTGCGATCACAGCTGGCCAGCCTTGCGGCTAAAACGGAAAAACTAACGGAGGAGATTTATCTCCTCCGCAAGCAGGAAGCACAAAAGGCCCTTCCACCAAACACAGCAGCCACGTCCAATCGAACGGTGCTAGCACACCACTAGGCCAAGCACGGAGCGTATTGGGTCCCTAATCGAAGAAAAATTGGCTATATTTGAGGCCAAGATGTTTCCCGATAGGGTGATCCGACCTCCATTGGCAGGTACGAGTCGAGGTGAGTTATCGCTACCACAACGGCTATCACCACCTTTGCAATCGGCTCCATCGTCGCAGCCACAGAAGACGAAAAGGCAAAGGTTGAAGAGGAAAAAGAAGCCTGCCTACCCACCGCCGGTCGATCTTCCCCCTGTGGCTGCGACGGTATCGAATAACCCGGTACCGCCCAATGCCAGTTCATGGGTAGAAGTGGCTAAAAAGCCCAAAAAATCAAGGGCCACTGAAAAGCGGATCGCCACGATGGCATCACTTTCTGGTACCCCGAAAGAGAGGCGGAAAAACAAAAAAGTATTGCGTGCCCCAACATCTGCGGCCGTAACAGTTACGGTGTCGGAAAGCACCACTGTTACTTATGCCAAAGTAATGGAGGAGGCAAAGGCCAAAATACACTTGGCAGATTTTGGCATCGAAACAGTCCGCCAGAAGCGGGCGGTAACCGGAGGACTCCTGCTGGAAATTAAGGGTCCAGATTGCGGCGCGAAGGCGGACAAGCTGGCGGCCAAAATGCGTGAGGTTCTCAGACCTAAACGTGCGAATCAATCGGCCAGTTAAAACAAGCGACGTTCGACTGAGGGACCTCGACGACGCCGTCAGCACTTTGGAGGTTGCGGCGGCTATGGCCGAGGCAGGAGATTGTTCGGTGGATGATATAAAAGTCGGGGAAATCCGCCGAAGTCCCACTAGCATGGGGACATGCTGGGTGCGGTGCCCAGTCACGGCAGTCCGCAAAATTGCGGCTGTTGGGCGAGTGCGCGTGGGTTGGGGGTCTGTTCGAGTTGAATTACTGGAGCCCAGGCCCATGCATTGTTTTCGGTGCCTAGAAAGGGGGCACGTTGCCAGCAGGTGCTCCAGTGAAACAAACAGAGGTGCACGTTGTTATGCTTGTGGAGAGCAAGGACACTGGGCGAAACAGTGCACTGCGTCGGCACCAAAATGTTCCCTGTGCTCCGATCTCGGGCATTCTGCTGGCCACAGATTAGGGAAGAAGTGCATCCCTCCCAAAAAAGGAAGGAAGAATGGTGAGATACCTGCACCCACCAGCAAGGCGGCCACAACGACTTCTGTCGCTGCACCGAGTATTAGCTCGGCTATGGAGGTGGCTGAATTATAAATTCGCGCCCCTGAAAGTACTCCAGGGCAATCTGAACAACTGCCGCAATGCGCAGCATCTGCTTATGCAAACCATTGCGGAGTGGCGGGTTGCCCTTGCAGTAGTAGCGGAGCCTTATGCCGTCCCCGACCATCCTCGCTGGTTCGGTGACGAATCGGGCTCCGTCGCCATCTACTGGGGGGGGGGGAGTGGAGAGGGTGCCCCACCCTGCACTCTATTGAGCAGAGGGCAGGGCTTCGTTGCAGTGCAATGTCCGTTGATCGTCCTAGGAGATTTTAATGCCCACACCAGGGCTTGGGGCAACTCCAGAGACGATCCGAAGGGAGAGACAGTGATGGAATGGGCGGCCGGGCTGGACCTACGATTAATGAATCAGGGGTCTGTAAGCACATGCGTGCGGTGGCAGGGGGAGTCCATCGTAGATCTTACGTGTCAACCCCTCCTGCAATGCAAATGCTGTCGGGCTGGCGAGTGGCGGAGGAGGCGGTCACACTGTCCGACCACCGCCACATCGTGTTCGATGTCGCACTTCGCCGGCCCGACAGTAACCCCAGTCGCCGAGGGAGCAGCCCACCGCGGCGTTGGTGTCTCAAGCGGCTCGACCGAGATAAGTTCGAAGCCGCCGCCATCGTCGCGTCCTGGCCAGATAACGTCGAAGAGGTTCAGTCCGATCCTGAAGTGGAAGCGAACTGGTTTCGGGGTACGTTGGCGCAAATTTGCGACCTGTCAATGCCCAGAACCAGTCGCCCCAAGCGCAGAGCAGTGTACTGGTGGTCGGCAGAAATCGCACGGCTCCGTGCACTCTGCTTGCGAAGTCGGCGCCAGTACACCAGATCTCGAAGAAGAAGAAGGCGAGCTCCGCCTGAGGAGGTAGCCAGACTTTACGGGGCATACCGAGTGGCTACAAAGGCGTTGCAAATCGCCATTACCAAAGCCAGGTCTCGGTCCTGGAAAAGCTTCTGGAGGGACTCAACGAAGATCCTGGGGCGTCCATACAGGATGGTACTGGGTAAGCTTCGGCCTTGGTCGCCCCTGACGGAGACTCTCGATCCGGATCTTCTGGGAAGGGTGATCAGCACGCTCTTCCCAGAGGACCGGTCAAGTCCCTCAGGTCACCTACCGTCGTCATGGGAGTGGCAGGATGAGATGGGGGTGATCGTCGAAGAGCTGGACCGGGACGTTAGCCGCTTAAAAGCCCGGAACACAGCACCGGGGCCCGATGGAATACCAGGCCGGGCTCTAGTGCTGAGTCTGGCTGCCCTGGGGGACAGGCTCAGGCAGCTGTTTACCAGCTGTCTGCGTTGTGCCACGTTCCCCACAGCCTGGAAAGAAGCAAGGCTGGTCCTCTTGAAGAAGGAGGGCAGGGCCGCTGATTCTCCCTCTGCGTACCGCCCCATATGCCTGTTGGACGAGATTGGCAAATTATTCGAGAGGATAGTTGCCAGTCGGCTCAATAGGCATCTGTCGTGCGTCGGTCCCGATTTAGCTGATAGCCAGTTTGGGTTCCGACGGGAGCGTTCTACTTTAGATGCGATTATGCGCGTCCGCTCCCTGTCGGAACAAGCAGTATCCCAGGGTGGCGTGGCGTTGGCGATAAGTCTTGATATCGTAAACGCCTTTAACTCCCTACCCTGGGATGCAATCAGGAGGGCACTGGCACATCATCAGGTGCCCCCTTACATTCAAGGTATTATCGGGGACTACTTGCGCGACAGGTACATTCCGTACATGGGGCAAGATGGCAGGAAGATCCGGAGGGAGATTAAACGTGGGGTTCCACAGGGCTCGGTGCTGGGGCCGCTACTGTGGAACCTCGCCTATGATGCGGTTCTGCGAATCGATCTTCCCGCTGGCGTAAATGTCATGTGCTATGCCGACGACACCTTGGTGATCGCCAGTGGGATAACTTTCGAGAGGGCCAAGGAGCTCGCCGAACTCGGGGCGGAAGTCGTCGTCGCCAAAATCCACGAGTTGGGATTAGAAATAGCGCCTCACAAGACCGAGGCCCTATGGTTCCATAAATTACCAGGGCAGGGAACCACCCGACTCGTGTGTCCGCGTGGGTGGGTCTGATGTCAGAGTGGGGAGGTACATGAAGTACCTAGGCCTCCACCTGGACAGTCGCTGGGGCTTCGAAGAACATTTCGAGTGCCTAGCCCCCGGATCGAAAGGGTAGCGGGTGCTATGCATAGACTGCTGCCCAATCTAGGGGGACCGACGGAGGCAGTACGTCGCCTCTATGCGGGAGTTATACGATCCATAGCTCTGTATGGAGCGCCTGTATGGGCAAAAAGGCTGGCCATCCGACGCTGTAGAAATAAAATCTACAGTGTTCAGCGGAGGATGGCCATACGGATCGTACGAGGATACCGCACTATATCCTTTGAGGCGGCGACAATCTTGGCTCGCTTTCCACCACTAGATATACTGGCGGAAATGGACGCGAGGGTGTACTTCCGAATCCGTGCCCTCCGCCAGGGCGGTGGTGGTAGTGAGCCAGAAGAGGCGCTCGAATCAATTAAACGGCAGGAGCGACAAAACGCTCTGGCATCGTGGCGCTCTCGACTTGAGGAGCGCTATGAACGCAGGCGCGTCATTGGAGCAATCCTGCCGATCTTCGAAGCCTGGATGCAGCGACGAGCAGGAAGACTCACCTACAGACTTACACAGATAATTACCGGGCATGGGTGCTTCGGTGATTATCTGTGTAAGATCGGACGCGAGGCGACGGCGAACTGCTTCCACTGTGGTGGACGGGACCAGGACTCCGCTTCCCACACGCTCGCAGTATGCCCAGCGTGGGAACTGGAGCGGACGATCCTGGTAAACCGCATCGGACAGAACCTCTCCCTGCCAGCAGTCGTGTCGGCGATGCTGAGCGGGGATTCGGCGTGGAGGGCCGTAGCCACCTTCTGTGAATCTGTAATGATTCAGAAGGAGGCTTCTGAGCGGGATCGGCAGAGGGCGGATCCCGCGCGGAGACGACGTCACCAAGGCGTTCGTCACGGTCCTCCTCTTGAAAACGGTGTTCCCCTACCTGAAACGGGGCCTCCGGGGTTGCAGACACTCGGGGCGGGAGCCTCGAGCGCCTAGTTATGTAACCCCCGAGGAGGACGATGACTTGGAAGTGGTCTCGAGACATCGTGGTAGCACTGCGAGGGTGCTGGGGTAGCATGTACTGCCCCGGACGTGCTATTAGTGTAGCAAAGCGATGGAGGGGCCCGGTGGCGTTCCGAACGGAGATCCCGGGACCCCTCGTATACGCTGATGGTGACCACCGTGGGGTTTTCGCCGGTAGGAGTCCGGCATAACCTTTTCGTTGCCCCTGCAGCGGAAGGTATCCATGAGGATTTCCCCACGAAAAAAAAAAAAAAAAAAAGGTCGACAATTCCCGAGTTACCCGAATTCAGTACAACAACTAAAGCTCCTGGACCTGAAGAGTAACTGAAGATATTGTCAAACACTATAATTTTTAAATATATCTTTTTAATCGACTAAAATTTTTGTTTTACTGCTTGCTTCATAAACAGCGTCTTTGTTTATTCCGTTATAATTAGAAACAATTAAATGAACCAGGAAAGTAATTAATAATGTAAAGCTGAAGTAAGCTAAATTCGTCCTCGATCGTAATTGAAAAGTAAGACAAGTCTGAAATATTCTTTTCTAATTTAAAAGGTATATATATATAATTAAAAAAAAATTATATATTACTAACTGTTACCCGCGGCTTCGCCCGTATGGTCACTGAGAAATGAACTATCCATTGCTTTTTGAATTGAAAGAAAACTGAGTTTTATAGATTTGTCAGAGATGCAGCCATTAAAAGGAAACTGAGCAAAATTGATTCGTCAGCCTATTTAAATGTTTTGAAACGCAGCGTATAGGAAAGCATGAAAATAGCCTGTTTATTCCAAATGGAAATGGGATATGGGATATTTTGAAACTGAGCATAATTATCCGTCAGGGATGCAGACTTTTGAAAAGAAACTGAGCTAAATTGATTCGTCAGAGATGCAGTTTTCTGAATTGAAAGAAAACTGAGCCAAATAAAAGATCCGTCAGAGATGCAGCCTTTTGAGTTGAAAGGAAACTGAGCTTAATAGGTCCGTCAGAGGTGCAGCATTTGGAATTGAAAAGATACTGAGCTAAATAGAAATTTTGAATTGAAAAGGAAGATCTGTAGAATTCTAATTAATTGATTGTGGAATTTTGGAAAAAACTAACTGAACACTATTTTAAAACGCTACTGTACACAATGTTATAAGTTTTTCCATTCGGGGAAAGAATGTGGAGATTCTGGGCATTTGACACACGCGAACATGCTACATACAGCTGACCATGAGAGAAGCACGGTTTTTCTAAGTTGACCCCCACTACCTGTAACGTTTGCCCTTGCGCTTTATTAATTGTCATTGCAAAACTGAGCTTAATAGGGAACTGCAACCTTTTGAATTGAAAAGGAAGATCTGTGGGAATTATAGGGATCCGTGGTATAATAACATTTTCACCTTTTCCTACGTCTGTCAAAATTGTAGCATCGATTATGTTCCGTCCAAGATGTGTCACACGCAGCCTTGTCCCGTTACATAACCGAGGAGCATCTAAATTTCACATTAGCATGACTGGAACGCCTAATTTTAATTGAAGCTTATGTGAGGGCACACCTGACAACTCTAGAGAATTTAGAAACTCTACGGGATATGAAGTGCTCTGTTCTGTGTCCATAACTGTGTCTACTGTTATTTCTCTTGCTACTTCGCTTAATATATCTGAATTCATTTTGTTAACGCTCTCATTTTTTGGTGCAAGAATCGCCCTTTCACATAACAATTTGTCTTCATGCATGTTGTTCGTTAAATCTGAATAAACGCTCGCAATTAATTCGGAATGACTCCGTACTAAATTAAAAAATCTCTCGTCAATTTAACGCAGCCCTCAGCATCCGTTTCCAACCGCCCATCGCCAATTTTTAATAGTGTGTCAGCATAGTTTTCTAGCATTGATATCATTATACAAATGCACTCTCATATTCGTAGTTAAACTGAATTTTGTCACCTTGTTCCATAAAATAGACGACTTGAGGCATGTTTTAATTTCATCTGCAGGTGTGCGCTTTTGAATAACAGGTAAAGTTTGGCGAAAGTCACCAGCCAGTAAAACCACCATTCCTCCCATTACATCGGTACTGCTGCGCAAATCCTGGAGCATTCGATTTAGTGCTTCTACAGCTTTTTTATGCGACATTTTACTTTCGTCCCACACTAAAAGTTTGCATTGTCGTAGCATTATACCTCGTGCACTATTTTTGCTAAAGTTGCAGATCGGCGATTCTTCCTGGGCTAGATTTAGAGGGAGTTTTAAAACAGAATGGGCAGTGCGGCCCCCGCTTAGCAGCGTGGCGGCTATACCGGAGGAAGCTACGGCCACAGCAATGTTTTTATCTTTCCGTACTTGCGCTAGTAATAAATTTAGCAAAATGTCTTCCAGTTCCTCCAGGGCATCTAAAAGAAAAGTGCACCATTCCAGATTCAATTTGTCCTAATGCTTTGTCAAAACTCGTTTTTGTTCGGGAAGCAAGCGGGGTACAAATTCGGCTACTTGCTGCTGCAAAGCTGGTATATTGTAGTTTGTTTCATCACTTAGTTCATTTTCGGTTGTTCGCTGAGGGCTTATCATTCCAAAGTCGCTTAATTTTTTGCCTACCATTGCCATTACTTTATCTTCAATTTTTCCAAGTGCTTCATTATAAATGTGTTCATTGTATGTCATGTTCGCGTGTGTCTGCTGTAACCTTCGCAAAATATCTTCCGCCATGTACTCTTTATATTTGTCCCACAATTTATGTGCATTAGATAGCCCGCAAGATGATATGAGAGTTGCATAAAGATCCCTAATTTTGGCTGGTGACTGGCACTGCACAGCTTCCTCCATGGTTTCATCCCAGTGATTATCGTTTTCTAAAAGATGCAGAGCTTCACATGCTTCTCTATAAGTTGCGCATTCCTGACCGTTGACAGTTTTAAGGTCTTTATATCCTGTAGGACCCCGAACATGGTGCAGCAGCAATCGTAAACAGAATCATTCAAAATTAGTTACATGGACGGTATACACGACCAAGGGCATCTGATGACTTTACACCGGGCCAATTTGCAACAGGCGCGCCTTGAATACAGCGTTTCCACTCCTTCTAGATGTGTTCCAAGTATAATATATTCTTGACTTCAGAATATAACAACGTTTTGCAAAGGGTCGGTTTGACAAAGTTGAAAGAAGGCTGTTAGTGTGGTTTTGGCGGTGATGCAATTCTTTCTTGAAATTTCTTTCGGTGAAATATACATGCTCTCCATTTTCTAAGTGCACAGCAAGGTGAGTAACTGTTGGGTGCCTTTCGTGTAAAGGGGAGCCAAGGAGACACCACGCTGCCTCGTTACTGCTGACATAACGCCCTGCTTGAAAGGTCTGTACTTCATTAACGGGATTTGCCTCACCTTCACTCCTGAGATTAAATATTGCTTGGTCGTTTCCTTTATTTATGTACTTACAGATATACTAGATTGCGCGGACAGAGCTACATGCTTCTACATTAATGTGGGCATTAAACATTTTACATAGAATGGGCGAATACGGGACAATCTAGCTGTTATCTAAGGTTTCGAACGCTCCAGAGCGAGATTTGATTGTAACTTTCCTGCCACCATCTTCTGGAGCTCTGCGTCTGTATAAAGGGTAGCCATTGTCATTGTGCACTGTTTCTTTTAATAGCTGTTTAGGGAATTTCTTTGTACATTTTCCTTCTTTCGCCATGTACGATATTGAATTTCGTGCTCCACATGGACCGTGAATCATATTTCGGACGATGGTATCATACAATTCTTTATCTTGCTCAGGATCCGGAATCTCGGCGCTTATTATGTCGTCTATTTGGCTGGGCCGCAACTTCTCTTTAAGCCATATTAGAATGTGGGCATGCGGTAAACCTCTTTTTTGCCATTCAATTGAATACATAAAGCACTGCACCTCTCCGAAAATTTTCCCTTTGTTAATTACATACATTAATTTTTGTACTTTTAATCTAAATACTCTAGCAACTAAATCATGTCTGTCAGTACTTTTTTGGCCCGGCATTAGCTTCTCAGTTATTTCTTTCCATGTGGGATTGCAAGTAAAAGTAACAAAAGATCAGGTCTTCCGTAAGTTCGTACATAGGCGAATGCGTCTTGTGTGTACTCATGTAGGTAGCAGGGACTGTTAACGAATGATGAGGCAAAATTACCATTTTACCTAAATCTCTGGGGTTTACATTGGCGTCGCTAGAAACTGCATCTTGTAAATGTATATAATTCTCAACGCGCAGCTTTTTGATTTAAAGATATATAACGGAGACGTTCACTTTCTACCTTCACATACATGTCTACAAAATTGATGAAATAATTGTCTACACCGGGCTAAGAGGTTAAAATAATTTTCTCGCAACATCATATGATACATAAAAATCCATACATGATACTTTTTTGTTCGGAGTAAGCTCCTTTGTGACCGGGTTAATGAGTGGAATTTGAAAATGATAACCCTCTTGTCCTTTGCAATAAATCAATGGGTATTGCAGAGCGTCATAAAACTTGTGTGTATCGGCTACCCGTTGCAACGTATCATCACGTGCTCGCAAGACAATGTCTCGTGAAGAAAATTGATCACCACTAATTACGGCTGCTATTTCGTTTATCAAAAGTGCATTATAGCGCCTTTCATGCTCTCCTCGAGGGGTCCGATCTGCGTGAATGACGACTTTATAATCCTCTTCAGGTAGGTTTTCTAAAGCAGTTTTAAATGTTTTGACAAAATGTTACGTTCATGCAAGAATCTTTGAATTTTGAACACTGTGTCTCTCTCAACTCCCTGGATAAATTGGCAGCGACGGTCTACCTCAATTTCTTCGTCACCCATAAAATATACTTGTAAAAATTTATGCTGTTCGCTTTCAGCTGGAAAAAGTGAACCTATTCTATGATAAATTTGCCCTTGCACCGTAAATGTGGCGAAAATCACTCACCTGCGCAGCTTCGGCTGTTTGGTCGCCTTCGGCGACCAGCCTCAGCCGCTACGGCTCGTACGCTGCCTGCGCTTAGTTACAGCGGGCGAGGGCTGCTTTCCCTCCGCGCTTCCGGGTTTTCATATACACTCTAGGGGTAAGAGCGGAAAGACCACGTGGAAGTCGGGGTTGACAGATTCGGTTTTGTGATTTATACCTTCTGGTTTGTTCAAAAGAAACGACCAAATATAATATTATAAAAACATTTATTTATAGACATGTATGTATATTGTTGTTGCGTGTTATTTTTTAAAACAGATACAGACCATGCTCTATTGCTATCTCTTTCTAATAATTATATTGTTATTTCGTTTTCGTATCATTTTTAAATGGATATAACCTCAAAACTATAATTATCGATATCTCGAAAACTAAAGATTTCCGGCATAAAAAGCAGCTAGATGGTAATCAATAGCATCATTGCCTGTCAACTAAAGCTAAAATGATCACTTAAATCGTGCCGCAGATTACTAAAGCCGACCCAGCACGAATTTTGACAACCAAGTTATGGCAACAATCGAAATCAACATTAATTATGAAGAAAACTCTCAGAATGCGTCGTAGCTCACAAATTAGCAAAACCGAACTGATTTTTTTTTGTAGTTTATGGCATTTTGTTATCATTGATTCCAATGACAAGTTGGACAGTTATAGAACGTTATAGAACATACGAAAAATTAACCACTCCTAACACAAGCATTTTAAGCTTACCAGGAGTAGTCAAAGGGAATATATTAATAGCATTTTTTTATATAATATTTTATTATACAATAGTATTTTTTTATATAAAAGTATTGTTATTTGCCTCTGAATATACTGAAAATTTATTTTCTTTAAATATAGTCACTTTTGAGTGCAACCTGTTACGTGCTCGAGTCTCTTCCCAACTTATTTCTAGGCTAAGATTGACTTGTAGTTACAGTGATCGATCGATTTTGTTTGAACGTTACTTTTGCTCCAAAACTCTACTAATGCTCCAGGAAGTAAATCAAAAGTTATAAATTAAAAATCCTCCTTAATAGCATCATTTTTATCTTCTTCAACCTTTACCTTATAGAACGTTTTAAATTTCTTCATTTTTCCCACTCCCGGACCTTGCGATTTTGTGAAACCCTCCAATTAAAGACTCCTATCTATAAAACTCTTTCATGGTTCGAGCTATCAATCTGTGTAATCCTACTCTTAATTCTTTCTAATCCTATTTGCCGTGCCAAATCCCTGTCAATTTTCAAATATCTGGTTACTGAACACTATCTTTCATCGCTATCTAGATCGCCCTAATTAATAAATGTTATTATATGATATGATTTATTTTGGTATTCATATCGTATATGTATGTATTAAAACAAAGTTCAAAAATATGTCATCATTATCATCATTAAAGCTCTTTACAAGTCCACTGCTGAACAAAGACCTCCCACAAGGAATGAATTAAAATATGTAAATGTGTAAATTTAAATAACTCTACATACTTATAATAAAAGAAAAACTATAAACAACATATTTATCTAGTTTATTGTTTTTCTTTTATTATTATACATGGTTTTTTTTCCTAAACCATAACTACTATACCCAGAGGCGGCAACGGATTGACTAAACTATCATTAGGATGGCTGATTTAGTATCATTAGCGTTTAAATCACTTATGGGAATAGGATGGAGGTCCGGTCTACCTGCATGACGTTGTGTGCATTTAGTGGGTACAGCAGTTGAAACACTCGATAAAATATATATACTCGGTAAAATAAACGATCATTAGGATGGCTGATTCAAGGATGATATGATACTATGCACAGTAGCTATTCGCACAGTATAAAAAGTGACATGATTAGTTGTTGCATTTAGTAGATAGGTATATATACCATATATACCGGCTCCATCCCATTCGCATAAGTGATCTACACGCTACTGATACTAAAACGGACATCCTAACGATTGTTTAGTCAGTTGTCGCCTGTTATACTATTCAGTACTTGTCAACTTTCTTTGTTTTTTTTTAAATTTATTTAGAAAAGTAACAGCGTATACAGTAATTCTCATACATTAATGTAACAAACTAATAGTATGCTCAATAACAGGTTTCCCTTATGTTGCTTGATGGTATATTGTGGTTGGAAGAAATTGGAATAAGAACATTCTATAAGACAAATTATAACCAATTCAGTGTAATGGAGGTGGTCACAAGCTTACAGATATGTTGAATTTTTTGGAGGGTTTGGTAGATATATATATATATATATATATATATATATATATATATATATATATATATACAGTGTGTCTGGTCACGACCTAGCGATAATTTAAGGTTACAAAATATACCTAATTTCATCGACGAAAACACCCATATATGGGGGTCTACCCCCCCTCCTGTCGGAATGGCCGCCATTTAATTTTTTTTTTATTCTTGTAGATACCTCTGCCAAAAGATGCAGATTTCTCTGGACAGAAAGGTCCTACAGATGTAAAAAAAATGTTATTTAAAAGGTAAAAATAGCATCTATCAAATAAAATAAACATCATCGAAAGTTTTCCTACAAAATATCTTAAAACATTTACAATGCTAATTTAAGTTAAAAATTGACTATTTTTTATTTTTCTTAATATACTTCAAAAACTAGCACATTGATACTAATTTTTAATACTGTCCTAATAAATAATATAAAAGAAGTAATCTCTAGCAGTTATAATAATTTAAATAATTTAGAATGTAGCTTACAAAACCTTCATTGTATGACTCCACAGAGTGATAATAAAAATTGTTTACACCTGGTGCATCAGAATATACAAGGCATGATAGGCAAGAGCTAGAAATTGAATTGTTCTTAAATAGCAACAATATTCATATTTTATGTATTACTGAACTAATTGGTTAAAAGCTTATAACATAATGTTTAATTTCAATAATCACCACCTTATTTTTTAGACACAATGCCGTGTAGTGGTGCCATAATCTGCGACATACAACACGGTGCGATGCGTAGTCACGCGAGCTCGTCTGTCATCGTGATGGATGCCAAATTCAGCGCTTTATTGCCTACAGCAGGATGTTTGAGCCCTTAAGCTGCGTAGTTAGACGGAACGCATCGTGTGACTTCTCTTTTTAATTATTGGCCAGTGCTTGCCTATC
>JAGSMP010004216.1:0-13087 GCA_029286625.1 Parnassius orleans
CACAATGCCGTGTAGTGGTGCCATAATCTGCGACATACAACACGGTGCGATGCGTAGTCACGCGAGCTCGTATGTCATCGTGATGGATGCCAAATTCAGCGCTTTATTGCCTACAGCAGGATGTTTGAGCCCTTAAGCTGCGTAGTTAGACGGAACGCATCGTGTGACTTCTCTTTTTGAATTATTGGCCAGTGCTTGCCCATCATTCCCACATGGTAAGTGGTGACGTAGCCGAAGATGGTAAAGTGCACTGATTTAGCTTTAGAAAAACCTATTATCTTTCGCCTTGAAGACCCTCACATTGAAATCGAGTGGAAAGACAGTAGTGGCAAGTTGTTCAACTATATTTTCCTCTTACAAGGTTATGACTTAGTACTTATCATATATGTACATACGTATACGTGGTATAGCCACGCTGCAGCTATATTATGGTTGTAGCACGAATAGGTCGGCTCTGTCGAGGAAGGACGACAGAATACCAGCGTAAAATAGCAGCATATTATTGCTGTGTTTCATATGGCAAGCTTTTTTACAGGTAACGTGGCATTGTTTTTTTGTCCTCAGGGGTGGCAACGCATTTGCATATTTAATCTTAATCGAGGATAGATGTAGGTGTGGGCCACAATATTCACTTACCATCAGGTAGACTGTGTGTTTATTACCCTTATTATATAAAAAAAATCGCAATTTTCCAACAATATTTTGTGAGCAGTCAGCAAAGACAATTACTTTGATCATTAGATGTTAATGGCATTCCCCTAATCTTACGATCGCTGCCTAAGATATAAATGATTTTGCTTTTTAAGCCGCCTTACCTTGTACTTTTAAGTATTATGTGGCCTCGTTTCTATTTTTGGACTGCCTCATTAGTTTAGTGGCCGTAAGCGTGACTGCTGATCTAGTGCAATGCAGTTATTGGGTTTTTCTGACAAGTATTTCTCAGAACCAGCTCGAGTCAGGAATTTGGCGGTGTTATGTAAAAGCACGTAAATTCGTCGGATTGCCGTCCCAACGGACTATGAGAGCGAAGGAATAGAGAGTGCACGTGCTTGTGTACACTCGTGCACTATAATTATGTCCTCCGTTGGGACTGGCTGCCGTGACTGGATTTCGGTCCACGAACAGACGTACATACGGGAACCACGCTTACTTTTCATTAAAAAATGTATGCTTGTGTTTAGGGCAGTTGGGTCTTTCATTGCGTGTAATTATTTTGATTAAAATTTGATTAATACAATATGTAGTATTCGATGTTTCCATAAATATGAGGTAATTACTTCTTTTCAAATTTCTATAATATTAAGTAAATCATAAATACGATTTGGCTCATTATAATATTCGATGTTTTGTCAGATTTGACGTAATTACTAGTTTTTTAAGTTGTTTATTTATTAAATAAATTGAAATGACAAACGAACTTATAGTCCACCTGATTGTGAGTGGCTACTGCAGCCCATACCTGTGTATTTAAGTAAGAATTTATCACCTTTGAGGACTAAGATGGAATGCCTCACACCCTGTAATTACACTGACTCTCTATACCCTTGAGACTGGATCACGGCAGGCGAACTCCTAGGCAGGAAAAGAATCCTACTACCTAGAAAGTAAAAACGTAAGAAAGTTCTACGATACGATGAGGATCTTCAAGAAAAGAGCCTACTCTTTTTAAAAGGCCGGCAACGCACCTGCAATTCACCTTCGTGTTGCAGTTGTTCATGGGCTTCGGTAGTCACTTACCGTTATGTGCCTCCTCTTATATACAAAAACTAGTTTTTTTCCTCTTATTTACAAAAAAAGTTCTATTACATTAAATACGATTTAGCTCGAATTTTATTCACTTCAATGAGATATCTTGTTTCATCCGTTCTAGTTAGCGCTACGTATCTTGAGAAGACATTCTGAAGACGCTATTTATTCTGTATCATAAAGCAAGCGGTACTTCAGAAGTAAGAGGGCTCTTTTAGTATTTTTTTCTATTCATGTATGTTCCTCCTTATCCGTATTACTTACATTCCTTAAATTAAACGTAAACACGAAGTAAGATTACCCATTAAACCAATAAATTATTGTAGGATGCTTATTTTTTTTGTAAGAAATAAATAGAGTAATACATATTTTTTCCATTGGATAAGTAACATCTTTGTATCTATGTTTACCTTTCAGTATCTTGTTACTCAATTTTTTTTAGATTAATAGACCTCGACTAATACTCAGTATAACGACCGCCATACACGCTCAGTTTTGATTGCACAGTTAAACTGCACAGGTCACTAGTGAAAATATAATGATTCATATATTTTCGGGTTGCCTGTTTGTAAATTGTCAGTATAGTAGAAGAGACCGTGGGAGGTCGACCTTCACCCTTCTGATAACCAGATGAGACCTAATTTTATGAAATTTTATTGATTTATAAACACGCCTATGATAGCTTGCCTTTCGAAAAGTGTTCATGGCTATTTTTAATTAAATTAATTTTAATCATTTTTTTTTTCATAACCTTCACTCTTTTGATAACTAAACAAATTTAGTTTAAACAGATAGTTTTTAACATGGAGAATATGTCTAAGCTTGTAAACTTGCATTTTTGTTTATGGCTACCTGGCAAGCAGGTATAAACAGGTATATGTTTATACCTGTATATGTGTAAACACCGATATGTTAACCAATAAAATTGGTATTAGAAGAAAGATAATTTAATTACGAAAATAATCGTATGGGCCTTGCCTGCAAAAACCGTTTATTTTAAAACTTTAAAGCATGGCAATAATATTCCATGAACATTGAGCTTTAATTATTATTGTGGTCGGCGCTTAGAGTAGATAGCTTGCTTATAAATACTCGAAGGTCGGCGTAAATTTCACAGTATGAGAGCAACACGGGTTCAATTACCGCCGGCACCAATAAATTGTTATTCACAATTTAAGTGCAGATTTACCACGTGCTCGGCGATGAATAAAAACATCGTTAGAAACATATTTGAGAAATTAAAAATGAAAGTTTCAAGACTTGTGAAATCCGCTTCACACACATTGAGGTAGCACGCCGGATATTTCCATATTTTCTTGCTCTAAAACCTTCACAGAATTAGAAGGAGCATGTGGCCAGGACTGAGACGTAACTTTACTACTTTTATATTTTGTTAATAAATACGTGTTTATTTTAGAAGAGGCGACTATAACAGCCATCGAGAACGATTCAGCTCCAGAGAGTCCACATAAAGATATCAAACTGCCGCACGAGGCAAATATGATCGGTGAGTAAAACATTAAAGCAACAAGTTTATTGACATGAAATATGATGTCTTGATTATTTTATAATAGAGACAAAAGCTAACGATCAACCTGATGCTAACTGGCTACTGGACCCCATTGGCACCTGAAAACATGTCAACACAAACAAGGCCACAGATGCATTGTCATCATATGAAGACTAAGGCCAAATGCCTCGTAGCCTGTGTCCTTTCATACCGGAGCACAGCGGTCCGTGGAATGGTGCTTGGCTTCTCAGTTTAGCGGCGGATCTGCACTGCACCGCGGTGCACGGACTCCTCAGAAAAAGAACTCAACAACGACCTTATATTAATATATTTGTAATTATAAATAAATATATAATATGTATATGTATAGTTTTAAAATAAAACGAAAATATCTTTAGACCATTTGTCTAAGCCTATCAAAAGTCTACTGTTAAACAAAGGCCCTCCTCCATACATTGAAAAAACAGACATAAATATATTATTATTTCTGTATGACTTAAAAACTAATAATGATTATTATTAGTTTGTAGGATTTTATTGTTAGTTTTAGTACGTAATTGTAGAGACAACTTTAAATTGAATTAAACTACTTTTACGGATTATATCGCGTTTAATTAACTTATTTTATTAATTCCCGACGTTTCGGGTGCTTTACAGCACCCATGGTCACAGGGGACTCGGCACACCAAGTTCTACTCGTCCAGGAATTCCAGCAGTAGTCACCGAAGTACACCATCAAGTCTCTCCATCAAGCCTGGACGTTAGGTCCCATAATAATAACAAAACGAGCCCAAACTCGGCATACCTAGTTCTACTCGTCCAGGAATTTCAGCAGTAGCCACAAGTACACCATCAGGTCACTCTATCAAGTCCGGAGGTAAGCTCTCATAATGACTAACAAAACGAGCCCAAACTCGGCACACCAAGTTCTACTCGTCCAGGAATTCCAGCAGTAGTGACCGAAGTACACCATCAAGTCTCCATCAAGCCTGGACGTTGGGTCTCATAATAACTAACAAAACGAGCCCAAACTCGGCACACCTAGTTCTACTCGTCCAGGAATTCCAGCAGTAGTCACCAAAATACACCATCAGGTCTCTCCATCAAGGCCGGAGGTTGAGTTCTAATCATAACTAACAAAACAAGCCCAAACTCAGCACACCAAGTTCTACGTCCAGGAATTCCAGCAGTAGTGACCGTACACATCAAGTCTCTCCATCAAGCCTGGACGTTGGGTCTCATATAACTAACAAAACGAGCCCAAACTCAGCACACCTAGTTCTACTCGTCCAGGAATTCCAGCAGTAGTCACCAAAATACACCATCAGGTCTCCACAAGGCCGGAGGTTGGTTCTAATCATAACTAACAAAACGAGCCCAAACTCGGCACACCTAGTTCTACTCGTCCAGGAATTCCAGCAGTAGTCACCGAAGTACACCATCAGGTCACTCTATCAAGTCCGGAGGTAAGCTCTCATCATGACTAACAAATCGAGCCCAAACTCGGCACACTAGTTCTACTCGTCCAGGAATTCCAGCAGTAGTCACCGAATACACCATCAGGTCACTCTATCAAGTCCGGGTAAGCTCTCATCATGACTAACAAATCGAGCCCAAACTCGGCACATCTAGTACTACTCGTCGAAGAGTTCCAGTAGCTGTGACCGAAGTATACCTTCAAGTCACTTCACCAAGTCTGAAGCTAAAGTCTTATCATAACTAACAAAACCAGCCCAAAGTCCACAGCCACCATCTCACTGCTAGTAGTGGGATTCTAGTGCCTAGCAGTCTCTGGCAGCTATTCGTATTTCGTATGTAATATATTTTGTAGTATAAGAAATGAGAAAAAAATCAATCTTTCAAATTATCAAAATGTTTTACTTGATTACGATTCACACCCGCAGCTAACCGTGCGTACACTTGTGTGTGACCCGTGTCAATGTAATAGTTCGATTCTATACCTATCAATTTTGCAAACGCGTCCTTAAGGCTGTGTTAAACATAAGGCAAAAATATAATATTACTTTTAGAGTGGTCACACGTTTAGTACTCTAGTATAAATTAAATGTTTTTTACATTAATGTGTATTGCGTATCTGTTTTTGTCCCAATAAAATAAAAGAAGATATGCATGCATGCTCTTCAGCACATTCTGAAAATAAAAACAACAGTAGATTAAACAAAGCTGATAAGAAGGAGACACTACTGTTGTAGATTCAAAGAAAATTAAAATACAGTTGGCAGATTTTGCTTTAGTATTGTTTGCTTTTTTAAATTGTATATAATATGGTGTCAAACACAAAAAATATGGTGTCAAATGTCAAAAAAAGGTGCAAAATCAACTGAAGATCTGACAGCACATAGAGTGTATTTTTTTATAACTGGCTTTACAGCTTGGGTTCTAGCTCTTCTGAGCTTGAAGTTAGAATGTATAATAATTATCCTTCATAGTACACTCTTCACAATAATATTAATCTTGTATGTCGAAACTTAATAATTTTGTGTTCCTTTTTGTATTGTACCTACTTGCATTGTTGGCAACTTTTTGTTTTGTGTCACACTGTAAAATACTTTAAGGTTTTGCTATACTGTTTACAACTGGATAATTTCGTTGTTAAGTAATATCCATTAAATTATCTTACTTTAGTCACTAAACTAACTAGATCTTTAACTTTAGTGGTCTTGTTTTGCTTGATCAAGTAGTCTTAGTTTGTGTTGATTACCTTTTCTTATTATTATTATCATTGTATATTTTATTCATTATGTTTTTTGCAATCAATCAACTGTTGGGTGATATATATAAATTGAGTCGTTATTTTTTTAGTTAGTTTAAGTAATTTATATTCTGTGTTATATAAGTATTTTATAACATATTCTTCTATATTTATCATATATGTCAGTTACGTCGGATGATGAATCTTTTTCTGCACATGATTCAGATGTCTCGTTCGAGTCTTGTAATCATACTTGCCCTCCCTCGTGATGAGCTTATTGATTTACTTACTCCCTGTAAAAATTTCTTAATGTATGTCATGTTAGTGCTCAGAGCATACCGGGTCATTACTCTTATTTTGAAGTTTTTCTATAGATTGTGTTCATGCAATCTTAGTATCAGAAAGTTGGCTAAAGCCATCATTAATGTCCAGCTTGTATCCTCTAAATAACTTTGTTCTTGTGCGTAATGACCGGACTGAAAAGTGGAGGTGTGTGCCATATACCTGAGAGCAAATATTCCTTATAAAATAATTTAGCTTCACCATCTCCTTATTCTGCCTCGTTGGAGTTTCTGTTTCTGGAAATCGTTATCAAAGGTGTAAGGGCAATTCTTGGGGTAGTATACTGTCCACCTGCTATTAACTTTTCAACGCTTTTAAAGCGCTCTCTCTACCATTTCATCTACACGCACTGCATAATAATGGGTGATTTCAATACTGATTTGAGAAATTCTTCTCGTTATCAAAAATTTCGGTCAGTCATAGAATTAGTCGATCTCACATTCTCCCTTAGAGGCAACTCACCACAACTTTGACACTGATGACTCATGGATTGATCATATTATCACGGCTTCTCCTGATTATGTTATTAAGCACGGACAACTATCGGCTCCTGCTTTTCACGACATGACCTTTATATATCATATAAACTTGTTTCTCCTACACAATCCCGCAGTACTATATATTCGTAATTTCATAAAAATGGATTATGATAAACTTAAAAGTGACGCATATCGTATGGACTTAACCTCTGTTTTAAATCAACTTCTATTGACGACAAAGTCTCCATACTTAATAATATAGTTCTTAGTCTGTATAACAACATGCTCCAAACATCAAGTAAGAGTAAAGCGTCCACCAGCCCGTGGATGACTAGGGCCGTAAAGGTGGCAATGACCAGGCAAGATCGAGCATTTGTGAAATATAAAGCATCGTACTCAGGAGAGCTGGGATTGCTACAAAATGCTAAGAAACAGATGCAATCAGATGGTACGAAATGCTAAACGCCGTATATCCATAGTAATATTACAAATTCTTCGACCGCCGATGTGGAAATTTCTGAAAACATTAGGTATTAGTAAGGCGTTACATCTGATCATGGTCCATCAATCACTGGATGAAATAAAACATCATTTTATTGCTACTTCCTTTTGATCCCACAGTTCGTTCTACAACAATAGTTTCCATTCAATCCATGCCTTCTCCTCCTATTCCTTTTTCACTTTTACCTGTGACTGTGGATGAGATTCAGAAATCAGTATTAGCTATTAAATCCAAGGCTGTGGGTTGCGATGAGGTTAGTAAGGTTATGATATCCATGATCCTTGAGTGCCTTTTACCTGCAATCACACATATCGTAAACTATTCCCTTGACTCAGGCCAATATCCTACTCAGTGGAAAAAAGCATTTGTGCGACCACTTCCTAAAATACCTAATTCCTCATTACCTACCCATTTTCGACCAATTTCAATTTTGCCATACCAATCTAAAGTTCTGGAAGCCTGTGTTCACAAGCAAATCTCTATGTTCATAACCAAACATAACCTGCTGAATAAATATCAGTCAGGCTTTCGCGCAGGTCACAGTACTACCACTGCCTTGATAAAAGTCACAGATGACATTCGAATGGGAATGGATGAGCAGAAGCTTACAGTGGTAGTGCTTGTTGATTTTTCAAATGCTTTTAACACAGTCGACCACGATATCCTTATAGCCTTCCTAGCTAATCTTAAATTCTCAATCCCAGCTTTGGAATGGTTTTCATCCTATCTTCGCGGCCGCCAGCAATCAGTTCGATTAGGACAAGAGTCCTCAACATGGGCTGACATTGAAATAGGCGTGCCGCAAGGCGGAAACTCTTTCTCCTATAATGTTTTCTCTATTTATAAATTCTATCACTTCAGTTCTCAACTGTTCGTACCATCTGTATGCAGATGATCTTCAGCTCTATGTGCAATCTAGTGTTAATGATCTTAATGATAATATTAACAAAATCAACCACAACCTTGATGCCATAAGAGATTGGTCGTACAGACATGGTGTTTCAGTTAACCCATCCAAATGTAAAGTAATGGTTATAGGTAGTAGCAGAATATTAGCCAAGATTAATAACGATGATCTTGCTCCATTTTACAATGGAACGTTGCTGCCATTTTGTAATCTAAAAAAATCTTGGCACATATGGACCATACCTAAGCTGGGGTTCAAGTTGCTGAAATAAGCCGTAAAGTTACTGCCCTTACGTTCTCTTTGCCGTCTCAAAACTTTCTGCCTTTTAAAACTAAACTTTTACTTATCCAGACTTTGATATTACCCATTATTGATTATGCGGATGTGTTGCAGATCTATCTCAATATCTTCTCGATAAGTTGGAGCGCCTTCTTAACAATTGCATTAGGTTCATTTCGGCTTACGTAAGTATGACCATGTTTCCAGTACCGTTCTAAGCAAATGGCTTTCTATTCGTCAAGGCGTAGCTCCCAGATTTTACAAGTACTATATTCAATTTTAAATGATCCAAATTCTCCTTCTTATCTTAAGGATAACTTTTACCAATATTCTACTCACGATAGAGTTCCCCGTCCCCAAATAGTCTTGAAATTCGTATTCCACCACATAAGAGTGGTTTCTTTAATTCCTCTTTACTGTGCAGTCCATACTGCTCTGGAATGCCCTGCCTGTTCATATAAAAAAACCAGTAACAAACATTATTTTAAAAGACTAGTTCGAGAATTTTTAACAGGAATTGATTTATCCGACTTTTGTTTTCTCTCTCTTTTGTAATTGATATTTTGTATAATATGTATTTTTAATATGCATCATGATTTTTTATTTTTATATTATATTATTTTATATTTATTTAAAGATTTTGTATATATAAGTATCCGTTTATATATTTACTATCCATTCTTTCTTTATTACAAAGTAGATATTAACTTTGTATATTTTAAAAAATATTTTATTTATTTGCATTATATATAATCTTTTACTTATTTATTAATTTATGGAGTGATTTTTACACCTGTCACAGCTTCTCAAATCATCCAGGGTTGACTGGTAGAGAATGCCACAAGGCATTAAGTCCGCCCTTTATATCCCTTAGTATAAGGTAGATGTAAAAAAGATTAAATTAATAAATAAATGGTGAAACGTCTACAAAATAAACTGCAAACCGTTATAATTATGAATAACGTTAAAGAATCTAAGTAAAATTACCGTTATATTACATTATTTGTTGTTTTTAGTGATGTGATGTAACTAACTGGGGTCGTTTGTCGTTAATTTATCACCGAAAGATAGTTAAAGTAATTCATTAATTAATGCTATAATTATTTTCAATGCCATTGTTCTTATTATATCCATCCTCCCTTTGTTTATTTTCAAGTAAATCTTACAAATTTCGAAGAATCTTAGTATCTTTATAATTAAAAAATAATTGGTGATGTTAAATTATGAACAGAAATTGTTTTAAAAATAATATTAAAGTTAATTAGCTGTACACGGGAAACTGCGTATTAAAAAACTACGATGTTAAAATTTTTACTTTTAATAAAAAATAAAGCTGACTTCAAAGAACTAAAAATAATTAAATAATTTCCCATTCTGAAGTCGGTGCTAAGACATAATGTATAGAAGAATTAAAGTCCCTTCGATTAAGAATCAAAATGCAGATGCGTTGTCACCCCTTAGGACTAAGATGAAATGCCTCGTTTCCAGTAAAAAAGGTCTCAGTTCTCTATATTCACCATGCAAACACAGCATTTCACTGCTATTTGCTGTTATTCTGTGAGGCGTGGTTCCTCCTCGGTCAAACAGATTCATTCGTGCTATAACCATAATATAGCTGCAGCGTGGCTTTGCCACGTAAAACATGGGACATTGGCCTCTTCCGTTGTCTTAATTGTCTTGGCAAGCGGATTGATGATTGCATTTCCATAGTCGTCTCTTGACGTTCAGGGATTAAAGTCGTGTCGGATTGCTATTCGTGGTGGAATAGAGTGCACCTGTCCTTGCTCCACTTGTTCAATATAATTTTGTCCTGCGCGGCTATTTTTCGTAAAGACGGGCCGCCGTGACTGAAATTCAGTCTAGAGGACATTATTATTTTGATGTATATTTATTATTATTTTTATTATATATATGATTTTCTTTATATAGCGATCATAGCATGATAGAGAGAGTAACACCATTAGTTTCCCAGGCATCAGAACCGACTAGTACAACTATCCGCAAGCACTAAATAAACTCCTACAATCATATGGAAACGAAGCCCGTATTTGGTAACAAACACAAAATACACAGCTTGAGCTGGGTAGTTGTAGGCGTTATTAATAAATGATTAGGTACTACCACAGAATAAATAATAGTACAACAAGTACTACATCATATTATAATTTGAATTTGCTACTTCTAGTACCTAGTGTCCTCTTGGTAGAGACTAATAATATATTTCTTGGTAGTAACTTAAAATTTGTTAATTTTTTTTGTATTTTTTTTTATTATGATACATATATAAATGAAATGTAAGTATATTTAGTGATCAGAAATTATGATGTCATTCATTGGTATTCCTTTATTTCTATACAATATCCTTAGAAAGGATCATTTTCACAGTTCGTAAAAAGTATTTCAATTGATACGAGAGTCAAGTGATACGAGATTCTATTGATACGAGTGTTTTTGTTTTATTTTATGATTTAGCTGCAGTTTTCCAGTTTAAATTTAAACGTAATTTTTTTGATAATATAATTTAAGTAGTATTGCCCTTGTGATATCAGTGTCATACAGTATTTCGCTCATATATATATATATATATATATATATATATATATATATATATATATATATATATATATATCTTTGATTTATGTATCTATACCGATAAAGCATCAATATGTGATGTCTACACATATTGATGTTTGAACAAATATTTTTTTACCCGCGACGGAACGGAGAAGGTGTATGCGTTTAGGGTGAGAGGTTATTAGTTTGTATGTTTGTGTGTGCAAACGAATGTTCCCATTTATCTCCAAAAGGATTTGACCCATTGAGATACGGTTTCCTGTAAAGGGCTTGTGATTCATTGGTGATGCTTCTTAGGTACGTAGAATGGTGTTAACTTACCAGGAGGCGCTGCAATAAGCATATTTGTGCAAACGAACGTTCCCATTTATCTCCAAAACGGTTTAACCGATTTAGAGGCAGTTTTCTGTAAAGAGTTTGTGATTTATCGGCAATGGTTCTTAGATAGTTCTTATGGTATTAGTTTTCTAGGGGGCGCTACAATAAACATATTTATGCAAACGAATGTTTCCATTTATCTCAAAACGGTTTGGCCGATTGAGATAAGATTTCTGTTATGAATTAGGTGTTATGTTGTTTATTCACCAGAGGGCGCTGCAATAAGCATATTTGTGCAAAAGAATGTTCCCATTTATCTCCAAAAGTGTTTGACCCATTGAGATATGGTTTCCTGTAAAGGGTTTGTGATTCATTGGCGATGATTCTTAGGTAGTTTTATGGTGTTAGTTTATCAGGGGCGCTGCAATAAGCATATTTGTACAAACGAATGTTCTCATTTATTTCCAAAACGGTTTAACCGATTTAGATGCAGTTTTCTGCAAAGGGTTTGTAAATCATCAGCGATAGTTTTGGATAGGTGTTATGGTGTTATTTCGCCAGGGGGTGCTGCAATAATCATTTTTTACTCATTTTGGCGAATTTTTCAGCGAGACGGCTTGACCGATTTAAATGCGGTCATCGATATCACATAGCATATTTGGATTCTTATAATTATCAAGATCTAGATCAAAGACAGCTGTGTGGCCTTTCTTTAGCTTCTTTGATTTGGGAGCCGCGCAACGTGCTTCTCATACACAAAATCAAAATTAATCTCAAAAAAACAAAGGTAATCCGTCGGGGCTGCCATTCCCATGTTCCCAATTTCAATAGAGAAAAGCTGAGAGATGAAGAGACTACATTTTATTACTTACCCAACGTAATTTCAGTTAGTCACAAACTTATAAAAATGCAAAATTTTAGTTCATTTCAGGGCAGGTTTAGGATTTACTTGAGTTTTTTTAATTATATTACCTAACAGGTAGGTGAACGTGTAGTATATACCTATATTTGATGTTAATGCTGTGTTTATCGCTACTACAAACAAATAGGTACACAAAGGTAGAAAGAACTGAGGAAAGTGATAATTAGTTGTTCATTATGACAGACTTTGCGAGAAATCAATCCTTTTTTAAACGATTTTTTTTCTTCTTTCGTGACTTCTTTCCTCTTAGTTTTTAAAAAATTTATTTAATCCTTTTTCGGAGCAGTCTGGAATCGCCAAGGATATAGCCGAAGCTTTAGCCAACAACGGTACCAGTTGGCATTTTATTCCAGCTCATACACCAAACTTTGGGGGACTTTGGGAAGCTGGCATTAAGTCGTGTAAGCATCATTTAAAAAGAGTTATGGGACAGTCAACTTTAACTTTTGAAGAAATGTCAACGCTACTGAGTCAAATTGAAGCTTGTCTTAACTCACGACCGATTTCAAGATATAATGATGACGATGAAATGTAGAAGCATTAACAACAGGTCATTTTCTAATTGGTGAGCCAATTTAACAGCCCCTGATTACAATTTCGATTCATCTAGCATTACGTATTTGAAAAGATGGCAACAGGTTCAAAAAATGACCCAGGACTTTTGGAAACGCTGGTCCCAGGAATACTTATCTCATTGCCTGAAACGATGTAAATGGACAAACCATACCGCTGAACCAAATATAGGCGATATTGTTAAAGGAGGACGATCTACCTCCTGTCGTTGGCTTCTTGGTA
>JAGSMP010004217.1:0-28121 GCA_029286625.1 Parnassius orleans
CGCCAAGGATATAGCCGAAGCTTTAGCCAACAACGGTACCAGTTGGCATTTTATTCCAGCTCATACACCAAACTTTGGGGATTTTGGGAAGCTGGCATTAAGTCGTGTAAGCATCATTTAAAAAGAGTTATGGGACAGTCAACTTTAACTTTTGAAGAAATTTCAACGCTACTGAGTCAAATTGAAGCTTGTCTTAACTCACGACCGATTTCAAGATATAATGATGACGATGAAACTGTAGAAGCATTAACAACAGGTCATTTTCTAATTGGTGAGCCAATTTTAACAGCCCCTGATTACAATTTCGATTCATCTAGCATTACGTATTTGAAAAGATGACAACAGGTTAAAAAAATGACCCAGGACTTTTGGAAACGCTGATCCCAGGAATACTTATCTCATTGCCTGAAACGATATAAATGGACAAACCAAACCGCTGAACCAAATATAGGCGATATTGTTATTGTAAAGGAGGACGACCTACCTCCATGTCGTTGGCTTCTTGGTAGGGTTTACGTGGTAGAGCCATGCCGCAGCTATATTAATAGTATAGTTGTAGCACGAATGGGTCGGCTCGACCGGGGAAGGATCACGCTCTCACAGAATACCAGCGTAAAATAGCAGCTTAATGCTGCTGTGTTTCGTATGGTGAGTGTAGAGAACCGGAGACCCTTTACTGGGAGGCATTCTATCTTAGTCCTCACGGCTGAGAACGCATCTGCATTTAAATTCGCAAACGAAGATAGATGTAGATGTCTATGGCCACTGCAACCACTTACCATCAGGTGGACTGTGTGCTCGTTTGTCTTATTATAAAAAAGGGTGATTCAAAAACATCCTGGCCCAGACAATCTTACACGAGTCGCCACGTTACGCATTTAGGAGTTGACTCCATAAGGGTCCTTACGGGTGACCCTAATGAAAGATAGAGATAATTTTACGACATATTTATTTTATAGGATAGGAACGCGCAATACAGTTGGTGGGCAACTAGCTACTGACTGCGATCCTAATACTAAGTAGAGAGGTACAATATTACTAGTATACATATATGTGGTAGATAGGTACAATATTAAGTATATATGTAAAAAAGTGGCACACCTATAATACTTCCTTTATAAAAGAATAAAAAAATATAAAAGAATATAAAAATGAATAAAAATGAATACAAAAACTTAAAACTATACAAACATTTGTTAATGTAGGCGCGAGGCCTGTACCCGAGACCCCCATGAAGGAGCGGCGCCGCGGCGGCGCGGGCACGTGCTGCAGACTGGTGCTAGAGGCGCCTATCATCTGACCCATATTCTGGCCGACATCGGAACGCTGGCCATGAACACTTGGTGGCGAAGCCAACTTTGAACCTCTTATTAAACTTCACCCAAATAGTATACAAGATTATTGCTTCATAAAACTGGCTATCACATATAACCATATTTGAAAATTATCCACTTTATTCTCTACAGTATTCTGAGCCCGAGAAACAATAACTGTTTTTTCTTGATAATTACCCATAGTAAAAATCGTAAAACCTTTCGCACTAATGCTTATGCAAAGGAAATATTTCAAATGAAACGAAATACATTATAACTAAACTAACTACCTAAACCTAAATGAAACTGCAGTACACGCAAAATACAAACAAGATATCTAAAATTACATTCAACTTAAATAATGTAACTTGAATATTCTGAATGAAAATATTCTGCACCTGACAATGCAAATAATACTTTCACATCCATAGTAACTAACCTGATTATAATCTAAACATGTAATTGTATAACATATATTTTATGTTAAAACTAACTTACTAACGACCACTCCGCGTTGTTTTCACGGTTATCGGGTTGCTAGGGCCGGGCGACGACGATGTCACCGGCGTGGGCGGCGGCAACGCGAACCGTACATGCGCAGGCACCACATCCGCTGCGTTGTGAGCGTTACTGCTGTGTGGCGTTGCTTTATTACCATCGCATTCCTTTAACACATATGCAGGCTTTAATCTGTATGTACTTGCCTATTGGGTAACTGAATTAGGTAAACCTTTGAAGCCCTTTTTATCACGCGATATGGACCGTCGTAGGGTGGTTTCAAAGGTTTACGTATTGAATCGTCCCGAACAAAGACATATTCACAGTTACGTAACTCTTTGTGCACAAAAAAAGTTTGACAGTTACGTGATTCGTCAGATGTAGGCTTATAACTACGAATAGTATCTCTAATATTATCTACTAAACAATAGTCGTTGACGTTATGGTTGTTCGAAGAGCTGTCATAAAAGTCTCCTGGCAGACGTAAGTTTCGTCCGAAAGTTAACTCGGCGGCGCTAACCCTGAGTCGCCAGGCCGGCCGCGCGAAGCCTCAGTAATACCGTGGGTAGCTCTTCCACCCAAGATCCATGTGACAGGCGAGCCGAAAGTGCTGTCTTTTAAAGAACGATGCCAACGTTCGACTGCGCCATTGTTTAGGGTGATAAGAGTAGTTCTAATCTTATTAACCCCAACGTTTTTAACAGCTGGTTAAAAGACTACTCTCAAACTGGCGACCTTGGTCGTTAGTCAACTTCATCGGACAACCGTAACGACAAATCCGACGTGATGTTAACACAGTAGTGGGTTTTGCGTTGGGATCGGACGGACAATTTATATTAGTAACATGAGTACCTGCCACCGCCACAGAACGTGCCGCTTGTTAACGTGCCACTCGTCCAGGATATCCGCCGGCGCGCCACCACCCATTATGGCGCCAGGTGTAGATTCAGTGTCTACATCCCGGCTCTCGGACTTTTGGACGGACCAGCCGCGCGTGTGGTTCGTACGCACAGAAGCTATCCTCACACCTCAGAGGATTAGCAATGAGGCGAAGTTTGATCTGATCGTGTCCAAACTGAGTAAGGAGGTCATTGCGCAAGTGACAGATATAGTACTAAATCCGTCTCCTACCCACAAGTACGACGCACTTAAAGCTCGGCTGCTCCACATCTATGATGAGTCAATGTCGAGGCAGATCGAGAAGCTTATGAGCGAGCTAGAGCTGGGCGAGTAAAAACCATCCCAGCTGCTTCTTCGGATGCGCGAGCTCGCTACTGACAAGGTTCCAGATGAAACCCTCCGCGTGCTGTGGCAGAATCGTCTTTCAACACCGGTGTGAGCCGTGCTCACTGTGTCCGACTCAGGATCTGGACAACCCAGCAGTTGCAGATAACGTCATGGAGGCTGTGCGGCCTTCTATGCCGCCGCCGCTACCACGCCGCGCCATCAGCATCTACTGCTGCCCTTGACGGCCCTGTTAGGGCTGAGGTATAAAATAGGCTACCGTGGACCAGATCGACCAGCGGAGGTCGCGGTCCGCGCCCTGATCGCAACTGTTCGCAGTCACGGCGCCGTAGCGGTTCCGCCGGCCCGGAAGGAGAACTACTTGTGCTTCTAAAACTACCGATTCAAAGAAAAGGCCAACAAGTGTACGGAGCCGTGCGTGAAACCAAAGCAGCCGGAAACTGAGCGGCGAGGTACAGTCCGAGGATCTTGAGGTCTGTACCATTTTTCCATTTAATCGTTTGTGTGTGTCAGATAGTAACTCTGGGCTTAGATTTTAGTCGACAATGGCAATATGTCTGTTTTGCCAGCCGAAAAAATTCGTGCAAACCAGTGCAGTGAATATAAATTATACGCAGCTAACGGTAGTGAAATCGCAACTTACGGTACCAAGCTAGTGTCTTGGTACCGTAAGTTGCGATTATAATGCGATATTAAACTTAAACTTACGTCGACCTTATCGTTGGGAATTCGTGGTAGCAGATGTCAAACAACCAATTTTGGGCGCAGATTTTTGAGCGTATCACAGGTTATTAGTTGATTTAAACGCGCTTATATTAATAGATAAAACCACAGAATTGAATGTTTCGGCATCTGTTGTCAATGTATCTCAACCTAGTATTAAAACTATTGATTTGAATCATCCGTATCAGGATTTATTGTTAAAGTACCCGGACATTACTAAACCGGCATCATTCCGAGAAACCGCGAAACACGATGTCGTCCACCATATCGAGACCTCTGGTCCCGCCTGCACGCGCGAAAGCGCGCCCGCTGCCACCGACAGGTATAAAACGTTAAAGAAGAATTTCGCATCAAGGCAACTGGGCATCTGTCGTCCTTCGAAGAGCGCGTGGGCTAGTCCACTCCATGTAGTTCCTAAAAGAATGGAGATATTAGACCCTGTGAGGACTATCGCCAGCTGAATGCGATAACAAAGCCCGACAGATACCCGATTCCTCGCTTGAATGACTTTACTTTTATTCTCCCGGATAAAAGATATTTTCAAATTAGACATCAATAGAAGTTATCATTTTATACCTCCGGCGGGTGACATGGAGAAACTGCTATCATAACAACATATCGGGCTTTCGAGTTTCCCCGAATGACCTTCGGTTTACGGGGAGCAGCGCAAACCTTCCAGCGCTTTATGAATTCCATTTTACAAGGGCTTGATTTTGTCTTTGTTATTTAGACGATTTACTTATCGCTAGTGACAACGAAGTTCAATACAGGCAACATTAAGAAATAATTTTCAAAAAGTTTAATGAATATGGAATTTCAATTAATTTGGCAAAATGTCGTTTCGGACAAACTAAACTAGAATTTTGGGACACGAAGTTAGTACCGATGGTGTTGGCCGTTGCAAGATAAGGTTCAGGCAATTGTAGAATTTCCGAAGCGAAAACTGTTTCAGAGCTAAGACGTTTTCTGGCATAGTCAATTTTATCGAGCTCATCTCCATGCTATTTTATATCTAACAGAATTAAATAAATATCTTAAAAGCTCAAAGAAAATGATAAAACTCCCATCGTCTGGACTGAAACTGCGAACGAAGCATTTACGCAATGTAAGGCGGGTCTCACACAGGCCGCTGCATTGACGTACCCAAGAGTGGATTCCGCACTCGCTATAATGACTGACGCATCTAATACATGTGGAGCAGTCTTGCAACAAAAGAAGGAGATATGGAAACCATTGGGCTATTTCTCAAAAATTGACCACCACCCAACAGCGATATAGCACCTACGATCGCGAGTTGCTCGCTATATACTTAGCTATAAAACATTTTCGGAAATTATTTGAAGATCAAGAAATAACCGTGTATACGGACCATAAACCTTAACTTTTGCATTTCAGTGTAGACGCGATGAGCGAAACGCCCGAGAACGAGACATTTAGCTTTCATGCGAGTTCACTACAAATATAAAACATATAACCGGTAAGAATAACATTGAAGCGACACTTATCACGCGTGAAGCCGTGATTATGCCAACTGCGTTGAATTTCGATGACATTGCAACGAAAAGCGTAGCGATTTATATTACGAATGTTATGTCTGGTTTAAATACCGATAATATTTTGTTAAAGGAACTGGTTATACCTATGTTAGACAAGCCTATTTTTGTGAGATGTGTACTGATATAGCTCGTCCATACCTACCGGAAAAGTTTCGACGCCAGCTTTTGATAGGTGCATAATTTGAGCCATCCTGAAATTTGGTCTACACGAAAGATGTTAAAAAAGTATTTCTGGCCGAGTGAATCGTGATGTTTTATGGGCAAAACGTGCATACAATGTCAACGTTCTAAAGTTAACAGACATACGGTATCGAATTTGACTAAGTTTCCGAAAGTAGATCGATTTGCATGCACATCGATATCGTTGGCCCTCTTGAGATTTCACCAGATGGTTATAGATACTTACTCACGATAATTGATAGGAGGACTAGGTGGGCCGAAGCTTTTCCGTTACGCGACATTACGGCAGAAACTGTTGCCAAACATTTATATGAGGGTTGGATTTGTCGTTACGGTTGCCCGATGAAGTTAACTAGCGACCAAGGTCACCTGTTTAGGAGCTGACTCCATAAGGGTCCCTACGGGTGACCATAATGAAAGATAGAGATAATTTTACGACATATTTATTTCATAGGATAGGAACGCGCAATACAGTTGGTGGGCAACTAGTTACTGACTGCAATTCTTAATACTAAGTAGAGAGGTACAATATTATTAAGTATATACCAGTGTGTGTGCGCAGCACACCTACACGCACAAAGGCCTCTGTGATTAAAAGACCTACGTCTAAGTTGTGTATTTTACCTTTAATGTAAAATGAAATTTGTATGTTACTGTAATAGTTATAATTTGTATCTATATCTTTAATGTGGGTTTTTAGGTTCGTAGATTTTTAAATGATGTTAGTTACAAAATAAGATACTATTAATAAATGATTGTTTTGTCATGGTAGGCAGTAAATTAAAGGACATTTGGTCAATATGTCCTTGGGGGGCGGTATGTTAACTTGTTTAAATTAGTACGATTTTTCTAGTGTAGATGGCGTTGAGCGATATATAGATTGCGGTATAAAGATGTCATTTCATTTACGATAAGTGTGAACTGTAATTTTTTATTGTTTGCTTATAAACCAGATCAAGTATAATGCTTGTGAGCACTTCTGGTTTTTTTGACATACATTCCATACCCCTGTTGTTCAAAGTAAATAAATGAATAACATGATATAATATGTTATATTATGTTACCCTTAACCTTTATTAAAACAACATTATATTTATACAGAATTGAGTTAATACAGTTGGAATTGATGTAGATGAGAGATATACGTTACGCGAGTGTACATTGTTAGGTATTTGTATAAATGGAAATCTATTTCATGATATGTGCAGTTCAGTGGCGGATTATCCCTAAGGCAAACTAGGCAGGTGCCTAGGGGCGCACGGTTAAATATGGGTGCGCGCGGAAGTTTTAAACGAAAATAAATTCCTCTATTTGATAACTCCTACATCGCCATCACTCTCTTATCATATTTTTCATTCACGTCCACCTGCTAAGGGTACTCGTCTGCTTATTAATTTACAACTATTATGTTACTATAAACTATACTACAAATTATAATATACACTCATGGACAAATTTAGACGAACGCAAAAAAAGTATTGTGGATGGGAGGTGAACTGGATGTACTACTTGCAAGATTCATATATGCATATTATAATATACTTACTGGTAAAACCAGTTATTATCTGTCAATTTTGTCAAATTGAGAAAACTGCTTCCAAAAGTTTGAATATTTATCACTCATCACAGGCACATCATGCTACGTTGATAACAACGTTTAATGATAATTTGATTATTAAGGTAGAGCTATTTCAAAAGAAAAAAGGCGTTTTAATAATAACTTTTGTGGAAAATTAAAAAAAAGTGCGAAAAGTCAAGCAGTTAGCTCGTTATACCTGTCCGTCTTAAAATTCTGTTTTTCTCGTTTTTAAAAGTCTTATTTAAATATTCTCTTAGAATACACAATCTGTGTAAAACTGTTTATATAATTATCAACTATTATTTACTTACAAAATGTAGTACCTACGTTTCACATAAAAATCAACATAATAAAAACTGGTTCTACCTCAAAAGTTTTAGAAAATATTCACAAACTGTAATTAGACTAAAACATAGTCAATGTTTTACCAGTTTTATTAACATGCATTTCAAAAACACACAATATATTTAAAGTTTCAAAATCTGAATCTGTGTCCTCCACAGCAAACTTTCTATCTATGCATGTGTCTTATCAGGAATGATTACTTTTCGATGAAGCTTCTCCCAAGGTCTTTCTTTATACCACAGTAATAGAAAGTAAAGAAGAATATAATTTACGCAATTATTTTGAGTAATTTGGTTAATCAATAGTTTTTGGTTTGTTCTAGTTATTGTTGGTGAACCCTTTTATTCAAACGCGTAGCGTCTTACATCATCATCATTAAAGCCCAAGGAATGTCACAAAATATGATCCTTAGCCAACTGCATCCATCGGCATTCTGTATCTCTTACCTGGTCGTCACGCCATCGAGTGGGGGACCGACCTACACTTCGGTTCCCGGTTCTAGGCTGCTACTCGAAACCCTTTTTTCTCCATTGGTTATCGGTATGCTATATGGTTAGGCCGAATTGGTTAGGCCAATATAACCAGTTCGGTCACCGTTGGCTACGTCTACTTTGGTTATAATACTGCGAATATCCTCATCACGAATCATACCAGGCTGATCGACCTTAAGCCTTCATACGGCTAGTATGAAAGATCATATCTAAGATGTATCCTGTGTCTGATATCACTGGCAACACGCACTGATTGTACACCTACGTTTCCAAGTTTTGAGATTTACGTTATCTCGTCTGTCCAGCTGAGTTGAATATGTTAGATTCCCTGTTCAGTTTCGTACCTAGTCAGATAGTTTGTCCTATGTTAACATGCTTGACATTAACTTCATGCGTAGTGCTCCAAACAACAGCATAAGTGTGATACGGATATTACAAATGGCCTTTGTCTTCCATGCTCATTTTAAGACCAATACGCTGGGAAAACTATTGAGATCATGGATACTAGTAATAGTACTTAGGTCCTCCAGCTATACTGCCATGATGACTATCATCGGCAAATTAAAGAGGGTTTGCCATGGATGTCGATATCGTATCATTTTTAGTCCATTAGTTTGAAAACGTCTTTCATTGCAGCGGTAAAGAGTATTAGAGGAGAGGGTATAACGTCACCCTTTACACCTTCCTGCAGTTGGATAGATTTCGTACTATGGTTCAATACTCACATCGACATCGTAGCCCTACTGTATAGAAATTTCAGCATCGATATACCGACAATCGACTTAGCATCGCTGAAGGGACTGTAGCACCGCCCAAATTTCGACGGAATCAAGGTTTTCATAGACTTTACTAGACAAAGTGGCAGATTGTACTTTTAGGTCTTCTGTACAATTTGCCGAAGGATATGTATGTTTCTATGATACTATGTCCTTTTCGAAACCATCTCGTTCGATAGGTTGGAAGTTATCCATTCCACGTGATTTGTAATGTCTCTAGAATACAGCACGAAGGCTGAGAAGAAAAGTTTGTAGTTCTTCAGTAGAGTGTTGCCTTCTTCTTTTAAGAACAAGACTACCGCATTTCTGTTTAATTCCTTCGGGATAGCCTAGAAGTGCGATGGCCTCTATAGTGCCATTATGGAGTATGGAATTGAAAAGCTTTGAAGGACTTCAAGCCAGTTTTCACCCACTTTTATAAGATTTTAATTTATATTTTAAATGTATATTTAATATATATTGCTATGGGCCAATGTTCTTCATTTTGTCCTTGATGCCTGAAATAAAGTTATTGTATTGTATTGTATTGTATTATATTGTACTAGATTTTACACGAGGCTTCGCTTGCGTGACCTTCAATTTAGAAACATCATTAAATGCTATTCCGTGCCAAATTTAGCAAAATTCGATTACTTTTAGAGTCACTTCGGTGTCTGCATCTCTATGTCAGTTTATCAAAGAATTTTTTTGAAATCTCAAAGACTATTGGATCTAGATGATTGATAATTGGCATATATATAATATGCTACAGGAACACGTGAATAAATAAGTTTTTCAGAATTGCATTTATATCATGTCTAAAAACATCTACATTTTTTATATTGGACGTGTCTTCCGATGTATCCATAAGAAAGATAAATTGTCTTGGAATCAAAATTACTATTATTATTTACTTTTTCATAATTAAAGTTAATTTTAGTTTTAACAAAATAATGATGATTTCCTGGTCTTATATGCGATATTTGATTCATATCATTGTTCCCATTTATTGATTGGCACCATAAAATAGATTCTGATATTTTTCTACGTTCGAGTAGACTTAAAAATTTCATAAATGCAGTTGTATAATGATAAATCGCATTCTATTCGCAGAACGTGACAACATCATCTTCCTGACAACAGTTCAAAATAATAAAGCTGCGGTTGCCAACCCGTCTGCAAGCGTGGCAACTATAGCAAATATCCAGCCTATTTGACAATTTATGGGGAGGCCTATGTTCACTTCAGTAGACTTTTGATAGTTTGTAATGATAACTATGATGAGTTCTATTCTTTCGAATCTTTGCTACTGTTAATTTTTACGGTAATGTGAAAACAAAAAAGTAACATCTCCGAAAATATGAATGAAATAAAAACAGCATAATTGCCCTATTAAAACTAAAAAAGTAGCAGCTTACATACATGTCACTACTGAGCACAGGCCACAGAGCTTTTGGGCAAAAAAGTGCAAACGCGCGATCACTTTAACTGGGGAACTTCTAAGATATGCAGGTTTTCTTTCACCGCCGAGAACGTGGTAAATCGACACTTCAAATTGCAATTAACATATATGTAAAAATATATAATAATGCTTATGTACTATGAAATTTACGTTTGGATCAGTTTGATTATCGCCTTTAACAAGTAATATAAAATAAACCTTTGTTTAAATAAAATGTGATATCTTTGATTAAAGTATTTTTTCGCAACAGCCTGTTCATTTACAAATCTCATGTGAGCTATGAAAACAGGACTGTCACAAAAATCTTGATTTGTCTGATGATATGAAAACTCAAAAATACAAAAATCTTAAATGACAAACTGATTTATAAGTCTCATTAAAGGTATAAAAACTAAAGTAGCAGCTTACATACGTCTCACTACTGTGAACAGGGCTCCTCATTACCTACAGTGTTTTGTGGGCAAAAAAGAGTATGCCGTAATCCTTCAATGCGTATTAACGGTTTTCACATTTCCACGACTTTTTTAACTACTCAGACATTTAGTTTACGTGAGATACGTAGTAAGTTAGCACGTACAATTTCCCATAACAGATTCATTTGTCCTCAAAAGACTCGTACACGTTTTGCTCCTTTGCCGTGATGAAATCTCACGGCGAGCTACACGGTTCTCGTATTTGTTTAAATAAAATTCATAAAAACAGAAACAAAGCTTTTGTACGATTGTTGACCATATCTATCTAGTAATTAGAAACCCAACTATGCCACGAACTATTCCATCAAATAGATAAAATCCCACAGTGCACTTAATTTTAAATTATTTACATCAGATAACGTGATAACATATGAAGTTTGTAAAATGAAACCTATGCCGACAGACACCCAATATATTCAACTAAATTTTGTGTACACAGTACTGGATACTGTGCACACAAAACACACGTGTTGTTTATAACAGTGTTGTTAGCCATTTTGCCAAACGTGGTAATTGTGGTAAATCATCCCGATAATGGCCACCGGTCTACATTTTTAAGTGAGACAATTTTTGATGCTGCACGAATAAGTACTCAGTTGCATACTAAAATTTAATTTTATCAGTTACTTATCATTAGTTTATTTAGCAGAAAGTAGAGGGCGCTATATTACATTAATACTATGAAAGTCAAACTATACTATCTAATAATATCAGCTATAGAAGGTTGGGGTGCGACTGGCCCAAGAGCTACCCCAAAGCCGCGAACATTTATTTATCATATGAAAAAGCATAAAGTGATGTTGATTCTGTTAAAAATCTGTTTCTGTTAAAAAAAACACGCTATCAGCGCCGCTAGCGGTGAAAAACGATTTGACGATATGACCATATTATCATGAAATAGCAATGTTGTGTTTAGTTATTAATATCGTTAAACGATATCTATTCATTGATTTGGTTAAGTTATATCATGACATGGTCAACAAACAGTGATAAATGTCATGAAATGACACCATTTTACGAAATAATGATTTAATGAGTGTTTTTCAATAATTGCAGGCAGACCAGTTTTAATCAGTATATACAGATATATATACAGATATTATAGTATCAAACGTATGAAAATTGATATGTTTTTTTAGTTCTAAAAATATCAATTTATCATACGTTTGATAGATTAGTCATTATCTATTATTTTTTAAATTTTAATTATTACACTTTTAAAATGAAATAACGATTAACTTAAACGTTAGGATTCTTTAATATTTTATTAATCTAATTATTTAAACATATAAATGTAAGTTATTTATATTATTTAATTTATTAGTTACTAAAGGCAAAATATAGGCTATTTTCATTTGATGATAGATGGCGCTATTTTGATAATGTAAACGTATATCGTCAGCGGAGTTTCAAATTGTTACGCAAGGTTAAAACTAATTTTAAACTTTATTTACAAATATGACATTTATTTGAAAAAACACCCGGTATACCGCCTATTAACTAACCTAATCATATATAATATAAAATTAACATCTAAGGGAAGAAAAATACTTAACCTACTTTTTTTAAGTTCCGTAATCGGATAAAAAGTAGCCTATAAGTTGCTTCGGGTGACTAACTACCTACATATAAAATTTAATGGAAATCGGTCCAGTAGCTTTTGCGTGAATCGGTAATACACAGACAGACAGACACAGACAAAAATTCTAAAAACCACTAATTTGGCTTCAGTACCCTTTATTTAGTCCCCTGGACTTGTTTTTTCAAGAGTATATTAGAATTACAGACACGACTTTTCTACCGAGTTATTATATGTATAGATAAGCTCTGTTGTAGTTCTATCCTCACTCGGGGTCTTGCCGTTTTTAATGTGCTGAAGAGTCATTCTAATCTTGCTTAAACTGACGCCCCGGATATCATCGGAATCGATAGGAGTAGATTCCGATACACATAATATCATGTAAAAGATGTATGTTCTTCGGAATATAAATCAGTCTTATACCGGTATTCGTGTGTTTCACTCGCTCTCCCAATCCTCACATTACTACTAATATATACTCGAGAGTTGGACATACATTGTCTCAATTGCTATCAGATGTTACTTGGAGTTTATTGTTGTTAGATACCGTTTAAATAAAATATATGTCTTTTTATGTAAGTACTTTTATTTATATATTTTTTTAGAATGTAAATTTAACTTTAAATTCAGCGCCAAACAACTAAAAATAAACTTTAAAAAGGAATCATCTGACGTCAAGAAAAGGATGAGGTTCTCAATTCGACTGTATTTTTTAATGTGTAAACCGATTTTGATGTTTCTTTTTTTATTTGAAAGCTGGTGCTTCTCATGTGGTCCCATATAAATTTGATCAAGATCTAACTAGTAGTTTTTGAGTTATCCTTAATAATGCGTATTTAATTGATTTCGACTACATTGATGACGTTCTCATTTTATTTATATTGAAGTCGGTTGTACAAAATTTTTAATTTTACCACTTGTCTTTAAAGTCTGTCAAAAATAATAAAATAATTTCCACATAATACCTGAAGTCGGTTCTTCAGGTATTTGATTTAAAAAGCCATTATAGAAATTCTGAAGTGGGTGCTAAGACGTAGAATAATTAAAGCCCCAACTTCAGAATATTAAATTATTTTATAATTTTTAGTTCTTAGTCGGTTTTTAATTTTTATTAAAAGTTTAAGTTTTTGACCATTTTAAGCGTACTAAGGAATATGACAAGCTTGAGATGACGGCTAAAATGTCGTCCATACAGTTAGTTACAAACTTCATATTTTATATCCCTATTTTTCCACCACTATGCATATGTAAGATACTGTCATATAATACCCTACTTAAAAGAAAAGAATCATTAAAATTTACAATTAGCGAATATATCGCGTAATGTATATACAAAAAGTAACACACAGTTGAAAAAATTACCTCCTCAGTAAAAAATAACTTATATTTTTATTAAATAGGCCATACCTTTAGGGTGGTCCGATTATATATGAAGATAAAATTGGAAAACATAGTACCTAGTCCCACTTAAATATGAAGAAAAAACTGTTCGTCATAGGACTACACGTCAGATGTGAAAACTTCTTAGCTTCACAACCTTGTAAACATTATATTTGGGTTGTTAAGAAATATTTTTTAGGAAGTATTTTTTTTATAAATTATTGTGTATCAACGAAATAATATAGTAATAAGATTTTCATTTATTGCGCTGTTTTACATGAAAAATAATGATTATTATATATACAATACAAACAAATTCATAAATACATATCAATTTTATAAAATTTAATCAATTGGATTTTCAACATGCGTGACGATCGCGTGAGTTCAGTGCTTTTTCCCCACAGAACACTAATACCCTTATTTTTCCCCATCCCAAAAGTACTCCACGTGCCTAAATAAATTTTCACTTGAAAATTTTAAAAAACATAGTACCTAGTGCCATATAAATGTGTAGAAAAATTAACAAAACAGTACCTATGTTTTGTAAATTTCTATTAAAATTTGAAGATCAAATTAGAAAAATAGTAGTTCAACAATTTATAATATATCAATATAACAATTTAAAAATAAAATTGTTAATGTTTATAATTAACTGTAACTGTTTCGCCGGCATTCCATTTACTACCTTGAGCTATAGATATTGTTTTAATTTTTTTTCTTTTAATCTATTACTCTAGCGGGTAGATTTAAAAAAATGACGCTTGTCGAAAAGACATTTTATTTACTTACGGTAAAAAACAAAATTATAGTTTTACACAATTTTGTATTTTGTGTAAAACTATAATTTGTATTGATCCGTTGAAAACGGAGCAAGTTATATAAACCTTTACGGTGGTGTGTTCAGACACAGTTACTCTCTGAGAGTTTCTACGTTCACAAGTAACCATTGAGTCTTTACGCGAATTTTTAATTTTTAAATATGGACAACGCCCAATCGATGACTTTGTCTCAAGAAAACGAAGATTGTGTTCAAGTTGTGGGCTTGAAAGAATAAGTGGAGGAAACGATGGACGATTTGCCGGATCAAGCAAATACCCAGTATGTACTGGATGTCGAGGAAGTAGCTCCTCCAAAAAAAAAAAAAAAAGGGAAAACTCTCCTGTCTCAGAAGAAACGTCAAATTCGAGAACTGAAGAAGAATCCTATCTACATATGGTTAGAGAATTCATGGCAGCGAGACGTAACTCTTCCAGCAATGAAACCGTGGTTGAGTTTAATCAACAAGAAATCATTGGAAGAAAAGAACATGAAGTTGTATCACATCGGACAAAACCGAAGGTAATGAAGGAATTTATCCAGCATTTAAAAGATCAAAAGAAACCATTAGCCAACTGTGGTTTCGAGAGTTTCGAGGAGTGGGCTTGCGGAGACGGATTATCGGAAGACGAGGACGAGGAAAGAATACCGAATTCGTTCAAAATGTACAAGAAAGAGAAACAAAAAACAATACCGGAGAGTCAAGCGAGCGTAGAGGACGAATCGAAACCCGACGTGGACATAGAGCCTCCAAAGACCAAGAAAATTAAAACAGTAAGATTCAACCTGAACCGTCCACGTTGGGAACTATCGGAACCGGAGGAGGAGAGAGTGGAAGAAGACAACAGCCACTTAAATACCGAAGAGGGCTACGCCTCTATGGTCGCAGATCTTGCCCGAGCACATTCATTACTTAAGGACGAAGACAGATATATTTCTATCACGTCGCCGGGCGAACGTGGGTATATGCTTATGAAATTAGAAATGTATCCGTTCAAAGACTGTGTGAAAATACCCAAAAACCAGTACTGGACGAAGAGAACATTCAGCTCCATGGCGGTGATCTCTGGTCCGGATTGCCCTGCGTACTAAATGTTGATGCAACTGAGAACGCAAAAAACAAAAGACATTATGAAAATAAAGGGGGTGAAGACCGAAAAGAAAAGTCTAACCGGTTGGAAAACTGGTTAGAATCTTTTATTATCACTCCCATTAAAAACATATTGTACACAGGGCACTGGATCAACGGCACTTTTCGGTATATGCCGAAAAACAAGCAACTTGTTCAAACTTGTTTCCATAATATCCAGCAACGTTGACATGAGTTATCGTGAATTATTTCTTAAAACTCGTGTAATATCTATGAATAAAATTATATATGTAGCACCGTGGAATGCGGTTTCAGAATATTACTATGATATTTTCGATTCTATTCGTGTTTTAACAGAATTACTTAATCATCAATTTGATAATGATGAATATTGTATATATAATTTTTTGAAAAATTTGTATTACCTAGTTGATAAGAAAGTACCAAAAAAGAACTGTATTTGTGTGGTGGGGCCTTCGTGTTCAGGAAAGAATTATTTTTTTGACTGTTTCATTCATTCATGTATACATTTTGGACAAATTGGTAACTTTAACAAATACGATATATTTCCTCTTCAAGATGCTCTTCAGCGACGTATTTTATTGTGGAATGAACCCAATTTCGAACCCGGATCATAAGAAATATTGAAATTACTATTTGGTGGAGACACTTTTTCGGCTAGAATCAAATATGAAGGTGACGCCTGCATATTAAGAACACCTATTGTTGTGTTAACAAACAGGGATGTTATTCCTGATGATGTCACATGTACAAGTCGCGTATGGAAATACTTCTGGAAACAAGCATCTTTTCTCAAATATTGTACAAAAAAGCCCCACCCATTATCCATGTTTTATTTGTTTTTAAAATTTAATATATTAAGTAAGTCTAATTATAAGTTTGAAAAATGGGAAGTTGATTTGATAAATAATAGTCAATAAATGTTTTATTTGTATATTTTTGTTATCATTACACTGTTTCAGTACCGAAATTACTGATATGGAAATTTCCGTCGTTAAAATCATAGTCGCGCCCAATTTTTTATCGTCGTCATACAAGTTAACCTTGATAACAAAGGTACATTGTTAACGACTATGTTTTTTATTAACAAATATTTTGCTATTGAATAAGTGAGCAACTAATCTTTCCAAAACAACAATTCTAGAATTTAATTGGTTATATAATTTTTCGTATATATTTTGTTCTTTTACATGAGCTACAAGGTCTAAAGGATTTTCAATTTCCATACCAATAATAAACCAAAGTCGATTTATATTATCGTTAAAATATTTTTCACTATACAATATATAATCATACATGTATAAAATATCTGGTCCTTGATGATTCCAAAAATTCCAAAATTCAGCAATTCTATCTAAATAACTATCGGACCAGTAACAATCTCCTGCCGGTGTATTAATTGTAGGTTTCCTAGTATTATAAAAACAATCTTGAAATCTTCTATTTTTATTATTTTGCACACGGTCAAATTGAATAAGCAAAATATAAATATCTTTAATTTATTGATTTTAGTTCCCGAGACAAGTTAGTTATTGTATTATTAACCCATATTTGTAACTAGCTGTCCCCCGCGACTTCGCCCGCGTGGAATTTACTACGATTTCATGAGTTTTAATTTTTTTGCGCGGAATCCTAATTCTTTTTCTAAAATAAAAATATCTTGAGTTACTCCTTATAATATCAGCTATCTTCCGGTGAAAGTTCCGTCAAAATCGGTCCAGCGGGTTCGGAGATTAGCCGGAATAAACAGACAGAGAGACAAAAATTTAAAAAATTGTTTTTTTGTTATTAGTATCGTATATACTTTCATATGCATTTAGTAAAAAGCTGTTATTTTAATATTACAAACAGACACTTCAATTTTATTTATTTGTATAGATATATCCCCACAGGTGTATGATTGTAGTGGGAAGGATGTAAATAAGTGTTTTGTAACAATTATGTTTTTTTTATATTTATTATGACCTTTTGACGGCTCCGTGGCGCAGTGTCTTAGTATTGGGTGCTGATGGCCGCGGGTTAAAATTATAAATAATTGAAAGAAAATAATAGTTTAGGGGTAATGTTTTAAAAAAACAAGTGGTAAAAAAAAAGAAACAGAAATAAAAAGGATCATCAAAATCGGTTCACCTAGAAAAAAGTTCTAAGGTAAAACACATTAAAAATACAGTCGAATTGAGAACCTCCTCTTTTTGTAGTCGGTGGAAAATCGACCTGTGGTGTATTACAGTGTTACAAATATTCCTTCCTTTACGATTATGATTGCGATTTCAATTACGATTAGTGAAGAATTGAAACAAATTTATAAGGGTATTTATAAACACAAAGTATGATTAGCAAGTTTTTATTTTAAATAAAAAAACTGGAAATTGTCTTTATTGTTTTAATAGCACAGCTTGGCTTTTAATTAAATGAACACCGTTATAATCTATTCTAATCCACAAAAATAGTAAATGAACACCAAATATTTTAAATATGTCTAGATGGATCTATCTCTTACTCACTTTTGCCGCCAAATAGTATTAACTATACTGCTTTGTTCCGGTCTAAAGAGTATTGCCATCAATGATGTCAATGTTTCAGGTCACTTTCTAGAATAATTTGGAGCATACAAAATGTTATTTCAAATCGGACTCGCTGTATTTATAGCTTTTATTATATGGAAATTAATGTTTAATGGAGATGAAAATCCCGTGGACCGACTTCCAGGACCAACCAAATGGCCAATTATTGGAAGTGCTTTAAGTTTTATTGGGACGTCCAACAGTGAGTATATTTTTAATAGTGAAGTAATTTTCTTGTTCATTTAGTCCAATATTTAATACTTTTCTACACACTAAGTCTAAAGTTCATAACCGCTCCGTGGCGCAGTGGCTGAGCATTTGGTTTGTCGCTGCAGGGGGTTTGAATCCCGCAAGGAACAAGTGTTTTATGGCCTACAAATAATTGTTCCAAGTAAACTGCCCCCACGATACAAGAGATAATTCTTTAACAAAAAAAAGGAAACAACTATATTGTTCACTTGATATTATGGAATAAAAAATTATCCTTCTTTATTTTGCGAATGTAGGGAAAACAGAACGTTTTATTATAACACAGACTATACGAGAAGGCTGCAAAATACATGATTAATTACATGATGCAATCGTCAATTTATATACAAAAGTAATTCAAAACATTACAGTTTACAGTTGATTAATACATTTTACGATTCAAGTATGTATATGAAATTATATATCATATACATACTTGAATAGTACGGCTAGGGTTAGGTCCCGGGAATTGACAGTACTGTCAATTCGCCAGGGCTTAAAGACGCACGGGAGGTATTATCGATTCTATAGTGCTACTGCTACCTCTCTTCCCACCACCCACGGCGCGGACATTTCAGACGAGTGAGACCCAGTTCGGGAGGCTAAGCTAACCTAGCAACCGGAAAGTGACTGACGATACATTATTAGTAGTAGGTCTGTGAATAATATTAATAATGTAAAGGTTAACTATGATCTGATTAACTCGCTAGGCGTAGGCTTGTCAAGAGGCCGGGCATGCAGTGGTGCGATATCTTATATGTGGTAGAGCCATGCTGCAGCTATATTATGGTTGTAGCATGAATAGGTCAACTCACCCAGGGAAGGACCATGCTCGCACAGTATACCAGCGTGAAATATCAGTTAATGCCGCTGTGTTTCGTGTGGTGAGTCTAGAGAACGGGAGACCTTTTTTACTTGGAACGGGGCATCCCATCTTCGTCTTCAGGGGTGACAACACATCTGCATTTTGATTGTTAATCCAGGATAGATGTCGATGTACATGGGCCACAGTATGCAATTACCACCAGATGGTGTGTGTTCGTTTGTCACCCTTATTTTATTAAATAATATTTAATGTGCGGGAGGTGGGATGAGTCTGCTCGCTGAGTGCAAACATCTTCGAGGTGCATCGTTTGATAAACTTGTCTAGCTTCTCCATCTGAAGACCCCTGCGAATGGTAGCGTTCCTCAAATAGTGGGTAACTCCGAAGAAGATTTGCAGGGTAATTGTCCTGAGCATCAGCAACATCATTCTCAAGATTGACTTTTACAATTTCACTTTCTCGAAATTGCCTCATATAAATGATGAAAGTTGGTTTCAAAGATATGCCAGGGCTCTCTTGTGTCTGATTTGTATATTTTAACCATTTCATTTTCCTGTGATTCATATATGAACATTCTATTGTGTCTTTTTTGCGGACAGGGAAGTTATTAAAAACCCATTTTCCCATACCACATCTAGTATAGCGCAAAAAATGTATAAAAAAGCCTGTTATGACACAATTCACTAGTTTAACAACTTAAGGTTGTTTCTTCGTTTTAATCTACCGACAGATTACGAGTTTGTAAAAAATATTTCTGCGCGATACAGGATCAGGTTATTAAGACCAACAACTATCGAAAATACATCCTAAAGAATGGCACAGTAGATATCTGTCAAGCTTGTTGCCATCCTGGTGAGTCACTTAGGCATGTCTTCGGTTGTTCGGCGCTTTCCAACACTGATACAACTTAGTACCCAGGATTCTACATCAGGAGCTCGCTCTTAAGAACGTTCTCTGTTACACGAGATAACATTATTACGAGTACTTGCCGGAAGCCGTGCTCAAAACGACTACTAACACTACTGGGAGTGGGCCATCATCATGGACAGGACTATTCTTGCGAATAAGCATAATATTATGTTGATGGACTGGGCACATTCAAGGATATTTTTGGTCGACATCACCATTCCGTATGATGAGAACTTCGTGAAAGCCGAAACAAAATATGGAACTGGCTCACGAGGTGACCGACATGTTGGGTGGCCTGCCTACCGAAATTATTCTTGTAATCGTTTCTGCGAATGAGTCGTCGTTTCTCGATCAGCCTCTGGGGCTATGTTATGTGACTGGGACGCCGTGACAGACCCCTTCGGATTCAAATGCAGAAGGCGGTGCTTCTCGATACCGCCACGTAGTACTATTATTTATTCTGTGATACCACCGCTCACATCGTTCGCCGGCTCCCTTCCCTTTTTTCCATAACCTTCGACCGTTTGGTCTCTACTGACAAGGAATCAGTCTAGTCGGGTCTTTATTTATTTTAATTTATTTTATATAATGTGTTTTATTCAACATATATTTTATTTTATAATTTTTTACATATTTATATACCTACCAGACGAGAATACTTCTATAATAATAAGTTTTTCTTTTCTCACCACAATACAGCAAATTCAATAAAACATGGTAACACATAAGCTTACGTAATCATACAGTATATTGTGGTAGACTAGTGCCTAAACTGAACTGTGGGCCTGTATTTCAGGGCACTAAAATACATTTCACGTAGTGTCAAAACGATTTTTTTCTATAGAAACTGTATGGGAATATCAATAAATGATGACATAGTTTCTGGTCATTCTTGTCGTTGGTGGGTGACCGAGCTTTTTTCGGCTTTAGAAACAATCATAGCTGACATATATCTAGATAAACTTGGAATGTAAAATATTATTATTCTATATTGGAATCAATTACATATTATGTTATTTTACTATAAAAGCTTAAAGTTAAAGGCACAGGCCTCCTCTCATTTCTGAGAGGGTTTTAGGGCTTGGATATGTTCGGCGCGCTGCTCCAATGCGTGTTGGCGAACTTCACATGTCTTCGAAATATTTTTTTTCTTATATCTCAGACATGCAGGTTTCTTCACGATGTTTTCCTTCACCGCCGAGCATGTGGTAAATCAACACTTAAAATTTAAATTAACATTTTCATTGGTGCCGGCGGGTATCGAACCCAGGTTGCTCGCGTACCGTGAAATTTACAGTGAGCGCTTAGCCCCTGAGCTACCATGGCTCTCTATTTTACTATTATACTTAAATTTTGTGCTGTATCGTGGAGGCAGTTTGAATAAATAAATTGCACAAGGAGAAACATCCAGATCCGACAATTATTGAGAGGCCATACAAATACACGTTCCGTACGGGATTTCAATCCGCGACTCTCAGAGCCACAACTCAATACTAAGGCACTGCGCCATGGAGTAGTCGATATATATACATAAACTCCCCGTGCGGTTAAAGAATGGGATTGTAAATGGCGTCGCCTCTATTCACCTCTCGCTCGCACACTATCGCTATCTATACTCACACCCGCCGGTTAACTGCAAAAAAAAATACGTTGCGATATGCGTTTTTCGTATGCTCTATAACTTCAGACCAAATTGTCATTGAAATCAATGATAACAAAATGCCATAAATTACAAAAAAAAATCAGTACGGTTTTGCTAATTTGTGAGCTACGACGCGTTTTGAGAGTTTTCTTCATAATTAATGTTGATTTTGTTTGTTAATATTTTTTTTATTAAGAAATTTACATGCCATTGAGATATGAGTAACCTCGGATAGACAAACTCGGACAGACAAAAGAAAATTTTATAATTTTAGTTTGTCTGTCCGAGTTAATTTTCGGAATGGCTGAACCGATTGTAATAAAACTTAACGAACAAATAGTGTAATACCAGGAGTGATCTAGACTAAATTTTGTCCAAAAAATTTTGAGAGTTTATTAAAATAGAAATATTGATAAGATAAAATAAATGGTCTTTAATGATTATCTTCATTCTAAATAACGCCACATTAGTAGATCCCACCGAGGCGAAGCCAGAGCGGTTCGCTAGTTATAAATGTTATTATAAAATTAATGTACATACTTGGGTATACAATTAACAATTGAAAATTTCCAATTAACCGAATAATATAAAGCTATAACGATATATCGTTAATAGCGGGTTTACGCTATTGGTACTGTACATGTTGACGGTACGGGCTCGATGAGTCGCCATTTCTAATCCCATTCTTTATCCGTACGGAATGTACAAGAATTTTTTACTCAAAGTATGATTTGAGGATTTGTGTGTTTTTAAATAATTAATATGTAATTTATCTTAAAACTAGAAATGAACCAGTGTATTTTTTACTATCTTATCGTCTGCCCAATTGCCAGATAGGGCACAGGCGGGTTATCTTCCATTAGGTATCAGTAAAGAGTTTTTAATTTTTACTTAAATTAATCCAGATATCTGTTATGTAAGGGATATAATACAAATCATGTAAAATTTATCATGATAAATACAAATTTTATCTAGAGACATATTGATATTTTATCTAAAGACGTATTGATTTATTACGCGCTTAAAAATATGGAAAATATTGCGAGAAAACCTAAATGTCTGAAAAATTAAAACTATTTTGAGGATTGTAGATGGTAAAAGTTATTAGTTAAGATCTTTTTTCTAGGTGAACTGATTTTGATGATTATTTTTTTATTGAAAGCTGGTGCTTCTCATGTGGTCCCATATAAATTAGATCAAGATCTGACCAGTAGCTTTTGAGTTATCCTTAATAATGCGTATTTAATTGACTTCGACTACATTGATGATGTTCTCATTTTATTTATATTGATGACGGTTGTATAAACTTTTTAAATTTATCACTTGTTAATGATTAGACTTCCCGAAAAGTTGTTTCCATACTCAGACACTTCCTGTGAGAAGCAGCAAATGCCATACAACCAATAAGTAAGCAATAGAGCGTATTCAAAATATTGTCTTTAAGCTCTCATACGCTGGGATGGAAGGAAATGTTCAGAGTAATTCCAGCCATCAAATTTCACTAACGCACTTCGTGACAAAACTCACGATACTACTCACAACATCTGAATGCTTGGCGGTCAACCACTGTGCGTTTTACTAGGTGTTTTCTTACTCGCACGACTTCTTTGTGGAATTGTTTACTTTTCTGGACCGATACGATTTAGGAACCTTCAAGAAAAGAGCTTGCAATCGCACCTGGATTCCCCTGGTATTGCACTTGTTCATGGGCGGCGGTCGACACTTACCATCAGATGAGCTCGCTTGCCCCCTCCTCTATAAAAAAAATTATGGTAATGATGCCGACGGGCTGCATTGCTCTAAGGTGGACTGTTGGGAATATCTATGTACGCCTATTTTTATTCAATTTACTGTGTAAATGAAGGTAAATAATCTAATGACAATATTTTTTCAGCTGACCTCTTTACTATGTTGCGCGATTATTCAGAAAAGTACGGGTACAGATACATGATCAAGGTGTTCGGTCAGCGTGTTTTGCATATCTATAACGTAGAGGATTTAGAGGTATCTTTTTCTATGCTTTTTTTTCGTTTGAATTTCTATGATCGTCAACGCTAATAGAAAACTATTAAAATTATTGCAAATGAAATCTCTATTAGGGGGTAGGACTCCTGTTAAGTAGGCTGCATGTGTCAATGGGTGTCAAAAGGTGGACTATAATTTCGTTTGTCACTTCAATTTTTATATAATACATTTTATACACATATACAAGGTGGTCCAAACAGTGAGGTTATAAATTTTATTTTTGATTCCTCACACCTAGGGGTATCCGAAAATACCCTATGTATGTTCCGCGACTTTTTGTAGTTTTCGAGTTATGATTTTTTTAATCCTTTTTTTGAAAATGTTCAGCCTAAACAGCCTAACATTAAAAAATGTATTGTGAGATTTTTCCAAGTTTTTTGTTTGGCATGATCCTTATGAGTTGCCCTATTATGCATAAAATAATTAGCTTCCTAACATTCACCGAAGATACAATAATTTTAATCGAAACTTAAAAATTTTCTGTCAGGAGAGTGGGGCTTGAATTTTCAACATTAAATGAAAAATAGTAATGAATGATTTCATACTTTCTAATTAGTAAATGCTTCAGGTTAGCAAAAATAACATTCAGTGTCTTTACTTATTGTTATATCTTATATATATATATGTTATATATATATATATATATATATATATATATATATATATATATATATATATATTTACTAGCGATACGCCCCGGCTTTGCCTGGCTAGGACCTATTATACCTACCATAGGTACCAGCGATCCACAACCAAAGTTGTTATATTATGTTATGTTATATTAGCTGTTACTCTTAATTCTGTTCCTTAATGTAGCCTTTACTTTTTCTTAAGAGTTTAATTTTTCCGGACCGACGTGACTTAGGGATCTTTTTTTAATAAAAAGCCAACACCTTAGTAAATGACTCACAAACAAGTGCGATTTTTCTATTGTGTCGATTTATCAGTGGTGGATACTTCTTAACACAATGTGAGCTGTATTCTTTTATACAATAAGGGTGACAAATGAGCCCACAGTCCGCCTGATGGTAAATGGATGCTGTGGCCCATAGACATCTATCCTCGATTAACTCTTTGGTTGCCAGTTAGAGTATTTTAGGTCAGGCGTAAATGGTACAAATGAAAAAAAAAAAATGGTTATCAATCAAAATGCAGATGGATTGTCACCCCTGAGGACTAAGATGTAATGCCTCGTTTCCAGTAAAACGGGGTCTGTATACTGTATTCTCAATGGCCTCTTTTTTATGAAAATGAAACCCTTTAAAAATACGTCAAAGGCCATTCAGAAATGCTTCAGCTCCTTAAAACTCGTCTATCCAACGTGCTGAGCACGAGCATAGACGAGTTTTGAGTTTTGATGAGTGGATGAGCACTGATTGTTAAGTCCTGGTAATGTTAGTCCCTACCAGTCTGTATGATGTGATTTCAGAGGTTTGGATGAATTTTCTATCATTAGTCGGACACCAGAGCGACGACGAGTATTTTACGAGTATTTAGTTTAATATACACTATTTACGAAGGCCTTTGAAAATCCTCTACTGCGAGCCTTCTATATAACAGCTATGTTAGAAGTAAGATAGAGTACTACAGAAGAATATGGTGTCCAAGTAATAAAGTGTATACCTATAAAATCGTTAGAGTATAAAAGAAACTGACTGGTAAGATAGTTTCAAGACGCCTAAAACAATCAGAAGTTACACAAAATTCAGGGCGGGTCCCCACTAGATGTAGTGACGTACTGGTAAGAGATGCAGAACGGAAGTAAGCTAGAGTACTACAGAAGAATATGGTGTCCAAGTAATAAAGTGTATACCTATAAGATCGTTAGAGTACAAAAGAAACTGACTGGTAAGATAGTTTCAAGACGCCTAAAACAATCAGAAGTTACACTATATGCAGGGCGGGCCCCCACTAGATGTAGTGACGACCTGGTAAGAGATGCAGAAAGTTGATGGATGCGGGTTGCTCATGAGCGTGCTTTGTGGCATTCCTTAGGGGAGGCGTATGTTCAGCAGTGGACAACTGTAATGATGATAATGATGACGATGATGCTTAGATTAAAAAAGTCAATAAAAACCATCCTATTTTTATCCTACGCGCAAAGTAGATTATAAGTATGTCAATTAAGTTCTTCGTTCGTGATGACATAGACAAATATTGGCATTTTGAATAATGTCTTTGCCTGAGATTACCCGATAGAAATATAAAAACAAAACTCAGTTATCTAATGGGTGCCACATTATGGATACACATGTACCCATGTTATAACAAAGGCAACTTATTTAATTTCAGATTATTTTATCGAGTTCAAGGAATATTACAAAAAACCAGCCATATTTATTCCTTGAACGATGGCTCGGTACTGGATTATTGATAAGTACAGGTGAGTGAAAATTAGAATGTGAACACGAAAAACCGGCCAACTGCGACTTGGACTCGAGCATGAAGGGTTCCGTACCATCGTAAAACACATTTCTAGTAGGGGAACCCCATTTAATTTTTAATTTATTTTTATTTTAATTATTTGTTGTTATAGCGGCAACCGAAATACACATTCTGTGAAAATTTCAACTGTCTACTTATTACGGAACATGACATACAGCCCGCTGACAGACAGAGGCTTAGTAATAGGGTCCCGTTGGTTACCTTTCGGGTACGGAACCCTTAAAAGTGGACGTGAAAGCGAACAATAGGCAAATTTTTAGGTTGTATGTATTATTCGTTGAGCTTAATAGAATTCTAACGTTGTAGAGCTAATCTGTAGTTACGTTATGGTTAGAGCACGAAAGGGTCGACTCGGCCGGGGCAGGAATAAGCTCTCACAGAATACCAGCGTGCAATAGCAGCTTAATGCTGCTGTATTTCGTATGGTCAGTGACTAAAATCGAACACGCTTCTTCTGAAAGCATTATATCTTAACCCTCAGGGGCGACAACCCGTTCTACTTCCGTTGTAAGGAGGATTTGTCTTTTGTCGCACACATCAGCCAGATTGTCACTGTACCGTTAAAGTTTTTCACCGTTAGCTTACTGCTTTTTAAATTTCTTGAACTAAATTCCCATTTTCGCTTATTTTAACTATGTTTCATTTCAATTTGTTTTATTTTTAGGTACGAAATGGCATCAACGTCGGAAGATTCTAACCCCGACATTCCACTTCAATATACTTAAGAATTTTTCAAAAGTGTTTGAAGAGAATAGTCGCGCCCTGGTTCATAGACTGAAACAAATGCCTGAAGAAGTGGACGTTGAATCTGTTTTTAGCGATTTCACGCTCTATGCAATATGCGGTTGGTACAGTAACAAGCCTATGATTATTAAGTATAATATAAATTTTAACTTGAAGAAACACACAAAAAATAAAACTACGGGTAATTGACTAGTTCGTGATCTTGCAATTTCGCTAGAAGTTTCGGATTCGTTTTCGTTTGCAGGACCGATCCGGGTTCTGTAGGCATTTACTATATAAGGTTGCGTTAGAACGAGAGAGGCAGTGTAATCTAACATTAATATGAGGCATTCCAACTTTTATTTTATATACCTATGCATACCCGAATCACGGTGGAACGGACGGGTTATGTCGCACTTGCATCGACTAAAACCCCATGGTGTTCCACCTTCGCCGCATATTGGCAGGGCTACGGAAACGCGCACGCACACATCCACGGAGGCCTCTTCTCGGAAAAGGACTACTCCTCCCCATTCTCCTAAGGTTTACTAGAATATAACGCACGCTTTCCGGCCGGCCTATCACCTCGGCCAGTCATGTGTGTTCCTTTTAGTTCATCGTGGGTGACCAAGTCACGGCTACTAAGCTTCGCCTCCCGCCACGACAAGATGGGAAAGTCCGGGGTAGATGGACTGCATCACTACTGGCTCGCCCGAGATTTTCAAGAGGCTTTCGACCAGAAGTCGCTCTCGAGCCTCTTCACTACTGGGATCACTCATATGGTTCCTAAAGACAAAGATACCACAGACCCAAGCAAATACCGCCCCATAAAGTGTTTACCTACCATATACAAGACACTAACATCCATTTTAAGCGCGAGAACTAAGGCCTTTCGATAATACTCTAATTGTTGCATCATCCAGAGTTTGTTTTGACAGATTATAGACCGCGTTTGGTCTATGATCCGTGTTTGTGGTCAACGGTTGTGCTTAGTTCTCACGTTGACACAGATGTTTGACATTTAATTTGGTCGTTAATTTTGATATTTTACTATATGTTTGTTTTGCATTCGTTATATTTATTAATTTCTCGTTTATTTAACGTTTCGATGCAAACATTAAAATCAAATGTCGTTAAGACTGCCTTTAACTCACTGAATGATGTCTATGGATTTGTTTATGTCATGTAGATCGGAGCGTTTTGTTGGATTACCGTTCGTAACAACTTTTTA
>JAGSMP010004218.1:0-22077 GCA_029286625.1 Parnassius orleans
TACTCTAATTGTTGCATCATCCAGAGTTTGTTTTGACAGATTATAGACCGCGTTTGGTCTATGATCCGTGTTTGTGGTCAACGGTTGTGCTTAGTTCTCACGTTGACACAGATGTTTGACATTTAATTTGGTCGTTAATTTTGATATTTTACTATATGTTTGTTTTGCATTCGTTATATTTATTAATTTCTCGTTTATTTAACGTTTCGATGCAAACATTAAAATCAAATGTCGTTAAGACTGCCTTTAACTCACTGAATGATGTCTATGGATTTGTTTATGTCATGTAGATCGGAGCGTTTTGTTGGATTACCGTTCGTAACAACTTTTTACTTGCCTGATTTAAGATCTTAGCGCTTTCTCGAATGTCCTTTTAGTGGATATTTTGACACAAGTAGGAATGAGATTATGGTCTCGGCATTCTTCAAGAAATTTAAGGCTGTTAGATATCTTGCGCGCTTGGTCATGAGATCTTCTAATCGGCGAATTTTATTTGCAATTACCAGTCCGTACTGGTTTACATAATGATTTCTTATATTTACGCGAACACTACACATTTAAACAAAACTAGTTTTACGGATTTTATCGCGTATATTAACTTATTTTATATTATATTCCCGACGTTTAGAGTACTTTACAGCACCCATAGTCACGGGGGGGACTGAGGTATTTGACGTCCCAATGTCATAGTTAACCACGGTTACCTCCAGATTAAAAATTATTAATTTTGTTCCGATCTACGCAGTATGAACTACAGTATCTTGAAGTCTTGCAGTTGTATGCTTGGGTTGGGATTTAATTTTATTAATTATAGGATCCCAAGCAGATGGTAGCACCCAACCATCTTCTCTATTGAAATTAGGATGTTTTTGATTTCAATAGCCTCATGAATCATCCAGAATGTAGTGACGGAGGCGATCCTGTACATGTTCACAGACTGCAGACTTCCCGGAGCGTCGATTCTTCACATCAGCTATGTGTTCTTTAACGCGGTTTTTATTGATCTTTAGTTTGTCTTATATAAGAGAGACCACATTCACAATCAAGCTTGTACACCCTGCATCTTGCAGAGGGACATTACACTTAACTGATGGTAAAAACTGACTAATCTTCTTCGGCGGCTTGAAGTATGTTCTAATGGAAGCACGCTTCAGGATGTAGCCAATCTTGTCAGTGACACCTCTGACATATGGCAGTACAGCAGGCACTCGCTCGACTGTACCGGCTTCACTCGTTCACTGTGACGCAGGCGCGGGACCGAAGCTTATTGTCGTGCAAAACTTGCTTGACGTGTTGGAGCTCGGCGGCCAGGTGTTTACTGTCACAGATCCTCGTGCTCTGAAACAAAGATTTACCCACGGTAGCTAACTGTGAAGGATGGTGATGAGAGTCACCGTTTAAATATCTATCTGTATGGGTCTTTTTTCTATACACAGTGTGGCTCAAGGTGTTATCAGGATTCCGAATTACTAACACATCTAGAAAAGCTAAAGAGTTGTTTGCCTCTAACTCCATTGTGAATTGAATTTTAGAATTTATGGAGTTAAGATGGTCTAAAATGCAGTTAGTCAGTTTTACCATCAGTTATGTAATGTCCTCTGCAAGATGCAGGAGTGCAAGCTTGATTGTGAATGTGGTCTCTTATATAGGACAAACTAAAGATCAATAAAACCCGCGTTAAAGAACACATAGCTGATGTGAAGAATCGACGCTCCGGGAAGTCTGCAGTCTGTGAACATGTACAGGATCGCCCCTGTCACTACATTAGATTTGATAGACCACAAATCCTCGCTAAAGAACACCGATTCCTTCCAAGGATGATTCGCGAGGCTATTGAAATCAAAAACATCCAAATTTCAATAGAGAAGATGGTTGGTGTTACCATCTGCTTGGGATCCTATAATTAATAAAATTAAATCCCAACCCAAGCATACAACTGCAAGACTTCAAGATACTGTAAGTTCATACTGCAGATCGGAACAAAAATTAATAATTTTAATCTGGAGGTAACCGTGGTTAACTATGACATTGGGACGTCAACACCTCAGTCCCCCGTGACCATGGGTGCTGTAAAGTACTGAAACGTCGGAATATAAAATAAGTTAATATACGCGATAAAACCGTAAAACTAGTTTTATTTAAATGTGTAGTGTCGCGTAAATATAAGAAATCATTATGTAAACCAGTACGGACTGGTAATTGCAAATAAAATTCGCCGATTAGAAGATCTCATGACCAAGCGCAAGATATCTAACAGCCTTAAATTCTTGAAGAGATGCTGAGACCATAATCTCATTCCTACGTGTGTCAAAATATCCACTAAAAGGACATTCGAGGAAGCGCTAAGATCTTAAATCAGGCAAGTAAAAGTTGTTACGAACGGTAATCCAACAAAAACGCTCCGATCTACATGACATAAACAAATCCATAGACACATCATTCAGTGAGTTAAAGGCAGTCTTAACGACATTTGATTTTAATGTTTGCATCGAAACGTTAAATAAACGAGAAATTAATAAATATAACGAATGCAAAAACAAACATATAGTAAAATATCAAAAATTAACGACCAAATTAAATGTCAAACATCTGTGTCAACGTGAGAACGAAGCACAACCGTTGACTACAACACGGATCATAGACCAAACGCGGTCTATAATCTGTCAAAACAAACTCTGGATGATGCAACAATTAGAGTATTATCGAAAGGCCTTAATTTCGCCATAACACCTAAAAATTACCGTATGAGGAAATTATCTGCAGTGTCGAGGGCTGTTTATTTAAAAACAATATGCAAAAGGAAGATTTGGAAGCGATACGTCAAGACATATCGTCTATGTTATGTCGAAGTTCAGCGCCGAAACCGAATCTACCTAAGGACGAATATAAAGCGTTGAATAACCTGCAATAAACCAGAACTCACGATTCTCCGCGCAGATAAGGAAATGCCACGGTAGTCATGGATACGTCAGATTATAATTTTAAAATACAAGAACTTCTGTCGGATTCAAGCACTTATAAAAAGGTTAAAAACGACCCAACAAATAACACACTTAAAACAACTAGTGATCTCATAAAGAAACACTCCGAAAAATTAAATCTGGACGTAAAATCGATAATACCTACGTGTGCCAAACCACCGAAGTTGTATGGGTTACCAAAAATACACAAGCCCAATGCTCCACTACGTCCCATAGTTAGCCAAATCGATTCACCAACTTACAGATTGGCTCAACACTTAGCGAAAATACTTACACCGCTCAGGGGACATACAAGAGCACACACAAGGGATTCCTACCATTTTGTCAGCGAGATTAAAGACCTACATCTGGCAGACAATGAAACTATGGTCAGTTTTGATGTGCAGTGTCTGTTCACATCCTTACCTGTTGAAGACTGCATCTCGATTGTAACTAGAAGGCTGGAGGAAAACAACATGCCCATAGAATATATTACTTAGACAATGCCTTACATCTGGCTACCTATTGTGGAAGGAGGAGTTCTACAAGCAAGTAGATGGAGTGGCGATGGGCTCACCTGTATCTCCCATTGTCGCCGATATATTCATGGAAGACTTTGAGGAGAAAGCCCTACTACTTCTCCTGTAAATCCAAGATTCTACAAGCGGTACGTAGACGACACTTTCACAATTCTACCTTTAGATAAAGTAACTGCATTTTAGACCATCTTAACTCCATTAATTCTAAAATTCAGTTCACAATGGAGTTAGAGGCAAACAACTCTTTAGCTTTTCTAGATGTTTTAGTAATCGGAATCCTGATAACACCTTGAGCCACACTGTGTATAGAAAAGAGACCTATACAAATAGTTATTTAAACGGTGACTCTCATTACCATCCTTCACAGTTAGCTACCGTGGGTAAATCTTTGTTTCAGAGAGCACGAGGGATCTGTGACAGTAAACACCTGGCCGCCGAGCTCCAACACATCAAGCAAGTTTTGCACGACAATAAGCTTCGGGTCCCGCGCCTACGTCACAGTGAACGAGTGAAGCCGGCCACAGTCGAGCGAGTGCCTGCTGTACTGCCATATGTCAGAGGTGTCACTGACAAGATTGGCTACATCCTGAAGCGTGCTTCTATTAAAACATACTGCCGCCGAAGAAGATTAGTCAGTTTTACCATCAGTTATAATGTCCTCTGCAAGATGCAGGAGTGTACAAGCTTGATTGTGAATATGGTCTCTCTTATATAGGACAAACTAAAAGATCAATAAAACCCGCGTTAAAGAACACATAGCTGATGTGAAGAATCGACGCTCGGGAAGTCTGCAGTCTGTGAACATGTACAGGATCGCCTCCGTCACTACATTCTGATGATTCGCGAGGCTATTGAAATCAAAAACATCCTAATTTCAATAGAGAAGATGGTTGGTGTTACCATCTGCTTGGGATCCTATAATTAATAAAATTAAATCCCAACCCAAGCATACAACTGCAAGACTTCAAGATACTGTAAGTTCATACTGCGTAGATCGGAACAAAATTAATAATTTTAATCTGGAGGTAACCGTGGTTAACTATGACATTGGGACGTCAAATACCTCAGTCCCCCGTGACCATGGGTGCTGTAAAGTACTGAAACGTCGGGAATATAAAATAAGTTAATATACGCGATAAAATCCGTAAAACTAGTTTTATTTAAATGTGTAGTGTTCATGTAAATATAAGAAATCATTATGTAAACCAGTACGGACTGGTAATTGCAAATAAAATTCGCCGATTAGAAGATCTCATGACCAAGCGCAAGATATCTAACAGCCTTAAATTCTTGAAGAGATGCTGAGACCATAATCTCATTCCTACTTGTGTCAAAATATCCACTAAAAGGACATTCGAGGAAGCGCTAAGATCTTAAATCAGGCAAGTAAAAGTTGTTACGAACGGTAATCCAACAAAAACGCTCCGATCTACATGACATAAACAAATCCATAGACACATCATTCAGTGAATTGAAGGCAGTTTTAACGACATTTGTTTATAATGTTTGCATCGAAACGTTAAATAAACGAGAAATTAATAAATATAACGAATGCAAAAACAAACATAGTAAAATATCAAAATTAACGACCAAATTAAATGTCAAACATCTGTGTCAACGTGAGAACGAAGCACAACTGTTGACTACAACACGGATCATAGACCAAACGCGGTCTATAATCTGTCAAAACAAACTCTGGATGATGCAACAATTAGAGTATTATCGAAAGGCCTAATTTCGCCATAACACCTAAAAATTACCGTACGAGGAAATTATCTGCAGTGTCGAGGACTGTTTATTTAAAAACAATATGCAAAGGAAGATTTGAAGCGATACGTCAAGACATTTCGTCTATGTTACGTCGAAGTTCAGCGCCGAAACCGAATCTACCTAAGGACGAATATAAAGCGTTGAATAACCTACGCAATAAACCAGAACTCACGATTCTCCGCGCAGATAAGGAAATGCCACGGTAGTCATGGATGCGTCAGATTATAATTTTAAAATACAAGAACTTCTGTCGGATTCAAGCACTTATAAAAAGGTTAAAAACGACCCAACAAATAACACACTTAAAACAACTAGTGATCTCATAAAGAAACACTCCGAAAAATTAAATCTGGACGTAAAATCGATAATACCTACGTGTGCCAAACCACCGAAGTTGTATGGGTTACCAAAATACACAAGCCCAATGCTCCACTACGTCCCATAGTTAGCCATCGATTCACCAACTTACAGATTGGCTCAACACTTAGCGAAAATACTTACACCGCTCAGGGACATACAAGAGCACACACAAGGATTCCTACCATTTTGTCAGCGAGATTAAAGACCTACATCTAGACAATGAAACTATGGTCAGTTTTGATGTGCAGTCTCTGTTCACATGCTTACCTGTTGAAGACTGCATCTCGATTGTAACTAGAAGGCTGGAGGAAAACAACATGCCCATAGAATATGCAGCATTACATAGACAATGCCTACATCTGGCTACCTATTGTGGAAGGAGGAGTTCTACAAGCAAGTAGATGGAGTGGCGATGGCTCACCTGTATCTCCCATTGTCGCCGATATATTCATGGAAGACTTTGAGGAGAAAGCCCTACTTACTTCTCCCGTAAATCCAAGATTCTACAAGCGGTACGTAGACGACACTTTCACAATTCTACCTTTAGATAAAGTAACTGCATTTTAGACCATCTTAACTCCATAAATTCTAAAATTCAATTCACAATGGAGTTAGAGGCAAACAACTCTTTAGCTTTTCTAGATGTGTTAGTAATCGGAATCCTGATAACACCTTGAGCCACACTGTGTATAGAAAAAGACCCATACAGATAGATATTTAAACGGTGACTCTCATCACCATCCTTCACAGTTAGCTACCGTGGGTAAATCTTTGTTTCAGAGAGCACGAGGGATCTGTGACAGTAAACACCTGGCCGCCGAGCTCCAACACGTCAAGCAAGTTTTGCACGACAATAAGCTTGGGTCCCGCGCCTACGTCACAGTGAACGAGTGAAGCCGCCACAGTCGAGCGAGTGCCTGCTGTACTGCCATATGTCAGAGGTGTCACTGACAAGATTGGCTACATCCTGAAGCGTGCTTCTATTAAAACATACTTCAAGCCGCCGAAGAAGATTAGTCAGTTTTACCATCAGTTAAGTAATGTCCTCTGCAAGATGCAGGAGTGTACAAGCTTGATTGTGAATATGGTCTCTTATATAGGACAAACTAAAAGATAAATAAAAACCCGCGTTAAAGAACACATAGCTGATGTGAAGAATCGACGCTCCGGGAAGTCTGCAGTCTGTGAACATGTACAGGATCGCCCCCGTCACTACATTAGATTTGATAGACCACAAATCCTCGCTAAAGAACACCGATTCCTTCCAAGGATGATTCGCGAGGCTATTGAAATCAAAAAACATCCTAATTTCAATAGAGAAGATGGTTGGTGTTACCATCTGCTTGGGATCCTATAATTAATAAAATTAAATCCCAACCCAAGCATACAACTGCAAGACTTCAAGATACTGTAAGTTCATACTGCGTAGATCGGAACAAAATTAAAAATTTTAATCTGGAGGTAACCGTGGTTAACTATGACATTGGGACGTCAAATACCTCAGTCCCCCGTGACCATGGGTGCTGTAAAATACTGAAACGTCGGGAATATAAAATAAGTTAATATACGCGATAAAACCGTAAAACTAGTTTTATTTAAATGTGTAGTGTTCATGTAAATATAAGAAATCATTAAACAAAGATCATGTTTAATGTCCATGTCACACCTATGCCGATTATGTTGACGAGTATGTTTACCTGGGACAAATAGTCCGACTAGGTAAGTCCAACTTCGACCGAGAGGTCAATCGACGGATTCAACTCGGCTGGGCAGCGTTCGTGAGATTACGACCCATCTTCTCGTCAGGCATACCTCAAAACCTCAAAACTAAATTGTACAACTAGTGCGTGTTGCCAGTGATGACATATGGAACTGAGACGTTGTCCTTCACTGCTGGCCGTATGTGGAAGCTCAAGGTCGCTCAGCGGGCTTTGGAGAGGACTATGCTCGAGGTTTCTCTGCGTGATAAACTTAGAAATGTGGATATCCGCAGTAGAACCAGAGTAACCGACATAGCCCAAAGGATTAGTAAGCTGAAGTGGCAATGGGCCGGCCATATAGCTCGAAGAACCGACAACCGTTTGGGAAGAAAGGTTCTTTAGTGGCAGCCTCGTACCGGCAGGCGAAGTGTAGGGCGTCCCCCACTAGATGGAGTGACGACCTGGTAAGACATGCAGGAAGTCGATGGATGCAGGTGGCTCGGGACCGTGCTTTTGTGGCACTCCGTGGGGGAGGCCTATGTTCAGCAGTGGACTTGTGAAGGGCTGTGATGATGATGATGATGAAGTCAGAGCACTTCACCATCTTCGGCTGCGTCACCACTTACCATCAGGCTGGATAGTAGTTAAGTGCTGGTTTAGAATAGTAATAATAATAGTGTAGTGGCGGTGTAAGAATATACACTGCACCATATTGTCCTGTGGGTGCCATTGCCATTCAAGGGCCTTTCTTTCGAGCTATATGACCGGCTCATTGCCACTTCAGCTTAGAGATCTGTAATCAAATTAATATTAAATATGTCGGAAATAGCGGAAATACATCTTGAGAGGTTAACTGCCAAAAACAGTAAAAGTGTGAGAGCGGATGCTCAACCTGCTCTGCCGCCCACGCAATTAACCATTGGCGACAATAAAACAGCGTAACTGCACTATACATTCAGTATAGGCAAATACAGTTCGACCTTACCGTAATATATTCCCGTCACAACCACACAATGGTGTAACGTGAAGGACACAATTACATGATAACACCAAAGTATGCAAACCAATAGTAACACTACCCATCTCAATGTAACACAGGACAGCCCCTCAGCAACACCATCCTCCCCGCCTGCACAAGAAAAATCACCACAACGGACAGAACCACGACTATATCTTAGCACGCGTAGAATAACTACACTCGTACAACGACTCAAGCGGAATCTCTCGCGCTCTGCACCTACACTGCACTTTATACTGGACGAAACGAGGGGTTTCTCGATATACCCTCAATTCCAATTCGCCACCATCGATATGACGCTCCACTAGATTGACGCAATCTCTCGCTCACTCTCGATCCAACCGGTATTTTATAGACGCGCCTACAAATAAATAATATTAGGTTAGAATAGAATTAAATACTGAATGAATAAAAACTTCACTGTTATAAAGTTATGTTCAAGAACTTTGTAAACACTCATTTTAATAATAAACTTTTATCATTTGAACGTGCTGTTCAATCCTTTAACTTGCCATGGTGATTTGGCATGAGTAACTGAATAATAAACAAAATATTTGATAGATGTCACCAAAACAAAATGGCCGCCACGGGCCGCCAAAATCTACGCGCCAATTAAAAATTAAAATATAAATATCACAATAACCACAAAACAATCTAAAAGCGATTTTCTAGTAGTTTTCACCGATATTATGAGTTAGAATAGTGTATATAGAATAGAATAGCTTAATAATTAATAGTACTAAACAAAGTTGTAGGTACATTCAGCAATTATAGGTACTTTAAGATTGATGGAAAATCCTTTTAGCAGTTCCGGCAAAACATAGTGCACAGACAAACAAACGTGGTGTGGAGACTATTTTTTACAGGTATTAATTGATTAGTGAATATATATCACAAACACCATCACAGTAATTAAATAAATATGATTAAAGCCAAGATGAATAACGGGTAATATGTCCATTTATAATATTACCATTACATGCTATATAGTAAGAAAGATGTTTTAAACTGGTTGTATAAGGATAAAACAAAGTAAAGTGCCACTGCATTTATTGTTGTAATTATTTCCAAAGCAGTCTATTAATAGTGAAACAGACAGACAGACAGGTGCGGTGTTAAGACTTTGTTTTAATATGTCATGGTTGATTAGTAAAGGTGCAGTGTGTAAACTTTGTTTTAAAATATATTAACTGATTATCATACTTCAAACACCATGAAAGCCAAAATGACTAGGTAATGTCATTTTTATCTGTAATTATACACTGATAAATAGTGAGTAAGTAAGATGTTTTAAACTGTTTATGGAAGGATAATAAAACACATGTATAATTTAATTGTAAGTATTTGTTATTGTCAATCATCATTTCAAAAGATTTTTTCTAAATAACTTGATAATAACATGGTCGTTTATGATATTGTTAGGAATCAGAAGGATATTTTAAATGTTATGAGATATGATATGACTGTTGTATTCAATATCCATATAATTTTTTGTCTCTGCCTACGAGCAGCTCTGCAAGATTTCAGCCTACAAGACATACACATTTATTCTAAGCGATCCACCTGAAAAAGTTAATGAATATTGTAGTGTCTATACTAAATAATAATTCTTATCAATATATTGTTTTTCTATATTTATTGCAATCTAAAAAGCGTGTGGGGTCTATGTTTATGTTTGTATTGATTTGCATTTCAAACACTATAAAGCAAAAAAAAAACACGTCCACGTATGATTTTGTTAAGAATCAGAAGGACATTTTCAATAATAAGAGATAGGAGATAAGACTATATATATACTAAACTTCAATGTCAATAAACTACATTTCCATATTTCTGTCAGTATTTTGTTGTCTCTGCCTGTATGTTAAATAAGTAAGAAATTATTATAAAATATACACCATTATTCAGCTCCAGATGATCAAATACACAAGTAGTAATTATGGATTTACATCAACAATATTTAACTAGGTAAAAGTTGTCTGATTTCTTATTTTCACTGGTTTCATGTAGGGGTAAAGGATATTATTTTATATTAATTATCTGATAGTAGATGACAAAATAATATTCCTTTCTGCAGAGTTAACAACACATCAGTCTAAGGATAATAGAAGCATCTGATCAACAAGGATACAATCATTACACAAGTAAAAACGGCTTAAGTTACAATACGTATGCAAACTGTATATTTGCTTCTAGTACAAGTAAATACTACTTTTTACACATAAATATATGTACTATCTGTACTGTCTATCTACTATGGCTGGCATAAATTCAGGACCCATGTTTGATGCCGTTTGGTATTGTTAAGTTTATGGAGCAAATTACTGAATACATAAGGTATTTATACCTAAATGCAGTTAAATGAATCGCTATTCAAAGCCGATGAAGCTACATCAAATAGTGAAGCTGCCTTAAATCCCTCGACCCATAGATTTTAATCTATTCTATCTATTATTTAATTTAGATTTTACTAATAACATAAAACTTTAATACTTTGTCACTTTTAACATACTAATAAGGTTCTAAGACCTGTGTTTGTAATTTTTTTTAGGTAATTCATCATAAATTACAGGTCTTATTAATATTTTCCAAAATTATAGGTGTAAAAAAATTAAAAGGAAAAATAGACCTAATGTGGAATATTAATATTTGGCTAACCTGTATGATAATATACATATTATATTAAATACGTGTGCATCGATGAGACGATATTTGTTTTATTGTCTTGTAAACAAACAAATGTAACCTTTTTTGCTAATAATTAATTTTGCTACCAAAAATTCTTTAATCTTTTAAAGTATATAACCATTAACCACAGACTTTATTCTTACAGTAGTGATGCAACTTGAACTCTGTTTTCACTCGATTCAATCGAGTGAATTTGTATAACTCGGTACTCGAGTGAAAATAAATTTTACTCGAGTCCGCTTGCACTCGAGTTACCGAGTCAACTCGACGCACCGTGTGGATTCGGAGAGCGTTAGATAGATGTCAGTTCACTAATTCACTAATTCTATCATCTAATCGACTAATTCACATAGTATAAGGCGCCGCGGATGACGTCACTGGTTACATCCAAATTCAAATTGCATCTGGCATGTTGTAAACAAATATGAACTTAGTTTGATTTATAATATCGTGATTGCATTGTTGTTTGTTTTTTGTTACTTCGTTTATATAGTGTATAACATAAAAGGTGATTTAAATATACTTGTTTGTTTAAAGTATGAGTGATAACAATGAAGCAACAAAACAAAAATCGTCAGTGTGGCATTATTTAAAAAATCGTGATGGAAGCGATTTATAATATATGTAAAAAGCTGTTTATATATTTTGAGATACTAGTTATGAAAAAAAAACATGGAAATACTACAAATAAATAAATAATAAATATATGTTTTTTATTTCATATTGCCACATTTTACATTTTTAATAAAGGTACCTATTTAAAAATGCATTAATTAAAGTAATCGCTATTCTCAACTCGAGTGATAAACTTCAATCGATGCAGGGACTGTAAATAGTTAATTCGAATAGCTCAAAAACTCGAGTACAACTTAAGTGACATGATAAATTAACGCGCATTACTCGTGTCACAAAATTCTACTCGAGTCGCATATCTTTATCTTACGGTCAATGCAGTGTCTGTCTACAATTTAGTGATTAACTCGACTTACTAATTCGAGCAATTTTTGATATATTATGTAATATCAATAAACTAATAAAGTATAATTGTCATAAAATTAGAGTGATATTATTTTATGAAGATTGTCTATACACAAACCAAAAATATATTCAATTCAATTCAATTCAATTTATTTGCTATTCTTGTTGTACATTTGGTCTTAATTTTAAAAAATTGTTCAAAACAAGAACCCTGCAAGGGCACTGCAAATATTGGCAATTATTAATATTATTATTATATTAACATTATAGTATTATTAATAAAATTATAATTTAATGAATATTTACAATTAACTTAAATATTAAATAGATCATACTATATTATTTATTCCTATTTCCTATTTCCTACTCAATCACTAAAAAACTCCTGCAACGAGTAATAACATTTTTCGTTAAATATGTATTAACTTCCTTTTAAACTTTTTATGCTTTTAATGCTTCTGATCCGTTCTAGAATTTTGTTATATTTTTATTGACATGGCATAAGGGTCGGTGTTTACGCTTTGTAATTTTGATGTAACTGTGGATAATTTTATTTTGGTCTTAAATTTTAGGGCGAAAATATTGAGGAACCAGTCGATATTATTTCTAACTAGTGAGCATATTTCAGATATATATAGGGATGTTAATGTCAGGATATTATAATTGATAAAGTAATTTCTACAATTTGTCCTGGAGTCAATATTTGCAAGTATGAATACATTTTCTGAATTAGAAATACTTTGTTAGCGTCTGTGCTGTTACCTCAAAGTACCACACCGTAGCGTAGCCAGGCGTCTGCGTACGCGTAGTAGGCACAGGTTGCTGTTTTAAGTCAGTGGTTTTTAAGTTCCATAAGAGCGTATGTAAAACTAGATAGTTTTTGACAACTTTATTAATGTGTTCCTTCCAATTTAAATGTGCGTCTATATTTAAACCAGGAGACAGTGAGAGTTAACAGGTTCTGAGAGAATATTTAGGTATTGGTAGTTGATATGTAAGGGCGTTTTGGTATGGTCTAAATTGCAAAGTTTAGTCTTTTGATATTAATCTTGAGGTTTTGATCTTGGAGCCAGCAATTTATTACATTTAAATTAGAGGTTAGAGATGGTGTAAATCTGTGCTATTGGGACAGGGAAGAATTAATGAAATATCATCAGCAAAAAGAACACAGGGGATATTACATATATTCGGAAGATCATTCATATATAACTACCTATTAACCGTACCAACAACACGTACGGGACGTTCAATTAACGCAAGATCGGCCGAGAACATCGTTGCGGTTCGTGAAAGAGTACAGCAGAACCCGAGGCAGTCGATTCCTTGCCGTGCACAAGAACTCGGTCTTTCGCAGACTTCAACATGGCGAATTTAGCGTCGGGACTTAGGCCTACACCCGTACAAGATCCATCTGACCCAGGAGCTCAAAGTTCATGACCTTAGACAACGCCGTTTGTTCGCTGACTGTGTGTTCAAATCGTTTGCGGCGTCATTGGTCCGTACTTTTTCGAAAACAACGCTGGAGAGGCGGTTACTATCAACGGCGAGCGCTATAAAACGATGATAACCAATTTCTTATGGGCCAAATTGACCTAGACGAATTGTGAATCCAGCAGGATGGTGCTGCGTGTCACACAACTAAAGCCACGATTGACATTATTCATGAGCGATTTGAGGGTAGGCTTATCTTTCGCAGGGGTGATGTGAATTGGCCACCAACATCATGCGATTTGACCCCGCTAGACTTTTTTTGTGTGGAAGTCGCATGTTTATGCAAACAAACCACAATCGACCGATGCCCTAAAGGTGGCCATCGCTCAAATTCAGCCGGATCTATGCAGAAGAGTCATTGGAAATTGGACCACTCGGATCCACCCGACTGTAAAAAGCCGAGAAGGGCATTTGAAAGATGTAATATTCCACACTTAATGGTACATGTGCGCCTTTCAAATAAAAAAAATTTTGTTAATACCTCAGACACAGTTTGTTTTATTTCATTTCAACATCTATCCATCTTTATTGAATACCCTTTAGTTATTGCTAGAGTGCTTGGGTGAAGGGTCTCATCTCAAGAAGGATGCGTGATTTTCTTTCTTTAGTTATCAGTTGTCTGTAAGAAATAATAATATAAATATTTTTTTTATGTCTCATTGAAAATTTTTATTTCGTCGTTTTCATTTATTTATCGTTTAAACAAATCATTTTAATGTTTGTACATATTATCATGATAATATTTAAAACTACTAAGGTTTATACTTGAGTTATCAAGTATTTAGAATTTTATAAAGATATTTTTGTATAGACAGTGGACGAACGAGCACACAGTACACCTGATCGTTAGTGGATGCTGTGGCCCATAGAAATCTACATTTATTCTCGATTAAGAATCAAAATACAGATGCGTTGTCACCCTTGAGAACTAAGATGGATTGCCTCGTTTCCAGTAAAATGGTTTCCGGTTCTCTGCATTCACCATATGAAACACAGCAGCATTAAGCAGCTATTTTACGCTGGTATTCTATGGAGCGTGGTCCTTCCCCGGTCGAGCCAACCCATTCTTGCTACAACCATAATATAGCTGCAGCGCGAGTCTACCACGTATATAAAAATGTATAAAGTTGTTTGAGTATTACAGAACAGAATTTTTTTGTTTTATGTCGAATAGGTCTATATATAACAATGTTCAATCGGGATTTTCAGAGATCCATTAAAAATTGTTCTTTTATTGAAGTATATTGGACTTGCATATATATCGGTTAGCATTGTCGCCTTTCTTGAAGATCAAGACCACCGCACCGCTGCTCCACGCTTCCGGAGTAATTCCTTTATGAAGGAAGGAGCTTCTGAGAGAAGCTTTTTCTTTCAGAAGCTGTAATTTCATCCTCGTCCGGGTCTTGCCGTTTAGAGATTATATAGCGGTCTACAATACGAAAGTAATATATCGAAAAATATTTAATTGTAAGATATATTTCATTGTAAATTGAGGTTGAAAAATGTCCCTCTGAGTTTCTTGCTGGTTCTTACCACGGTGGAGGTATTTTCCGAATTAGTGATAAATTAAACTTAAGAATCAATAATATTATTTGTAAGATCTATTAAATAGAAAAAACTTTAAATTTAAATTAAATTTTATTTATATTTTCTATATATTAATTTAATTATTATATAGAAAATTTAAAAAATATATTTTTAAATTTTCTATATAGAATAGCACGAATGGTCGAGCCGACCCATTCGTGCTACAACTATACGACTCGTAGAGAACCGGATACCCTTTTTAATGGAAAAGAGGCATTCTATCTTAGTCCTCACGGCTGACAACGCATCTGCATTTAAATTCGCTTACGAAGATAGATGTAGATGTCTATGGGCAACAGTAACCACTTACCATCAAGTGGACTGTGTGCTCGTTTGTTACCCTTATTATATATTAAAAAAAAAACTTCTTCGCAGTAGATGAACAAATTTCAACAATAATTTTATTCATCTAAGCGATTTTACCGTTAGTGGCGGTGTAAGAATATCCAATACCCCAAATCATCCTGTGGGTGTCGTAAAATGCGATAGAGGTAAACAAATAAGGAGATGAGCAGCAACGTCTTGCTAACGATGACTAAAAATAAAAATCTATCAAATATCCCGTGGACTTTAATAGGCTGTAAGCGTAACGGTAATCGATGTTCGATGTAATTTATATTCTCTCCTATATAAAATTTAACAATTGTATCTATGGGTAATCAACGGACGTTACTCAACGAGCTGGAATTTCAATCTCAATACAAAACAAGATTAAAGGCCCTAAGAGATCTCTTCTCAAGACGGTAAATCTAATCAAGAACCCAAAAAAAAAATTGTTTATGCAAATCTGCATGCCTTAAACGCTCATGTTATATGTAATTTTTTTAAAGTAGTTTAAATACACATAAGTTTCCACTAATGGCAAACGTCAATAAAAAAAAATGTTTGGAAAATCCTAAAGTGCACGACTCACATAGCTCATATGATCGTGAAAAAATATATATAAAAAATAGTTGTAATACGTGATAAAATGCGTAAAAACTAGTTTTATTTCAATGTAAATTTTAGTTCTATTCGTCAAAGAGTTCTAGAAGCAGTCACCGACGTACACTTTCAAGTCACTCCATCTAGTCCTTAGGTAAGATCTTATCATAACTAACAAAACTAGCCCAAACTCGGCATACCTAGTTTTACATGTCGGGGAGTTCCAGTAGCAGTCACTTAAGCACGCCTTTGAGTCACTCCATCTAGTCCGGAGGTAAGATCTCATCATAACTAACAAAACTAGTCCAACTTGGCACACCTAGTTCTTCTCGTCGAGGAGTTCCAGTAGCATTCACCGAAGTCAACCTTCAGGTCACTTCTCAAGTCCGGAGGAAAAGTGTCATCATATCTATCAAAACGAAGCCAAAACTCGGCACACCTAGTTATACTCGTCGGGGAGTTCCAGTAGCAGTCACCGAAGTACACATTCAGGTCACTCCATCAAGTCCGGAGGTAAAGTCTCATCATAACTAACGAAACGAGCCTAAACTCGGCATACCCATTACTACTCCTCGAGGAGTTCCAGTAGCATTCACCGTAGTACACCTTCAGGTCACTCCATCAAGTCCGGAGGAAAGGTCTTATCATAACTAACAAAACGAGGCCAAACTCGGCAGACCTATACTAATCTTTGAGGAGTTCCAGTAATATTTACCGAAGTACTACACCTTCAGGTCATCCGTAATCCGTCCGTCCGTAAATTCCGGGGGAAGGTCTCATCATAACTAACAAAACGAGCCCAAATCATCAAAAGAGATCTCGGCGCACCAAGTTCTACTCGTCCAGGAGTGCCAGTAGTTCCCACTTCCTGTGGGGCCGCTTATGGAAGAAAGAGTTCATCATAAAGAGTCCCTCTTTCTCCATAAAGTCGGCTAGCTGCTGGCCCCTTGGGTTTCGTTGCCATATTCCAAATTTCCCTACCTTCAGCTCACCGTTCTCTCTTGTGCCTAGTTTTGCGTTGAAGTCTCCCATTAACACCGTCTAGTGGATTTTGGAGGAATGCATGGCTCTAGATATATCCTTATACATTTCGTCCACCTCCTCATCGGGATGTGCCGATGTTGGTGCGTAAACCTGTATGACCTTCAGCGAATACCGTTTGGTGATTCTGAGTATAAGGTACGCAACCCTCGTCGACTCCTAATCTTTACAACGTTGTTAACCAGAGACTTCTGGACGATAAATCCGACACTTCCTTGTGACAGATGGTCGCCCTCCCGGTGATAGAACAAGTTGCAGGATTCGAGGATTACCGTGTCCTCCCGCACTCTTCGGACCTCGGATAGACCTATAATATTCCAGCGCAACTTGTCTCCAGGATCTTCTCGTCTAGAACCGGAGACCCTTTTTACTAGAAGCATTCCATCTTAGTCCTCACGGCTGACAACGCATCTGCATTTTGATTCGTAAACGAGGATAGATGTAGATGTCTATGGGCCACAGCAACCACTTACCATCAGATGCATTGTGTGCTCGCTTGTCACCCTTATTCTATAAAAAAATTATATAATTAACTTATTATAGTGCATGCGTACATTATATTCCTCACTTTAAAGTTCGCCCTCTAGACTACTGAAGATCGTCTAGAAAAAGTCAAAACACAAGCATTCATAAATACACATACGTTATGTGCATATACTCGTACTAACATATTTTCGTTCGAAAACCATAACGCACCCTCTATGGCTGCGGGAGTAGTTTATTTTTTTAATTCTGGAAATTTTCTTATAATAAAACAAATTTACAGTCATAAAAAATATTCTTTATTTCTTATTTAAAATAAATATAAGTGTTTTCAAAATTCATGCCAATTAACAAATAAATAAGAAGATTAACATTGAGTACAACAAATCTTTTGCTTTTATAAAATATCTCTTCACGCTCTAAAATATTTTTGATGTTAGTAAACATTTTTATGCATGAAAACTGACTTAAATGGAATAAATTACTGGAACGGAAGCCAACGAAATAGTAATTACTTTAAGCCCTTTGTTCTACCCTTCAGAACTAAGCTTTCAGTAATTTGAAGTCACACGAGATATAATTTCATTTTAATTTATTTATTTCAGTCGTATATTAAGCATGGTCTTTTGCTACGCTTGTTGACCATGTAGTTGCGGTGATAGAGTATGCACTACCCCATATCGTCTCGGTGTAAGCTTTCAGTAATTTGAAGTCACACGAGATATAATTTCATTTTAATTTATTCATTTCAGTCGTATATTAAGCATGGTCTTTTGTTACGCTTGTTGACCATGTAGTTGCGGTGAGTATGCACTACCCTATATCGTCTCGGCGTAAAGATGACTGGGGGAAACAAACCACGAGATGGGCAGCAGCGTCTTCCTAATAACAACTAGAAAATAAAAAACTGTGGTCAACAACCCGTTTGACAAGCGAGGCAACTATGATAAATATCCTCTTAAGAAGCAATCTATGAGGCCCCCACCATCATGTTCAGAAGTGAAATTTGATGGTGTGTAATGATGATGATGATGTTCCTTTTATATTATAGAAAAGGGGTGACAAATGAGCTCACACCTACATTCTATTCTAGATTAAAAATAAAATCCAGATGCGTTGTTAATCCTGAGGACTAATACAGAATGCTTTAACATAACAGCATTAAGCTGGTATTTTACACCGGTATACAGTGTGACCCTGGTCGAGCCGACACGTTTGTGCAAACCACGTTGAACCACGTTTCATTTTATATTGTATGTTTATCTGCCTAAAAGTCCGTCTGGGTATTTACCGCCTTTTTAACTATTTTTACCGACAAGCAATAGTGCCTGCATTATTGTTCCGTTATTAAGAGTATTCCATCGTACGTAGACGTTCCAGACGTACTCCATCTTAAACTTGCAAGGTGAAAGCACGTCTGTAGCCGCCTTTCTTTTAACACTTTTTTAAATCAAATTCTGCTGCACTGAGCAATGAATGTAAGCCCGTCTTCTTTCTAGTATAAATATTACCTGAAAAAATCTTAGAATGGGTTAATTTTAAAACAAAATTTAAAAATACAATCACGTAACAATAAACTTTAAGGGTTTCATAATAGTAATTAATTTGATTGTTTCAATCAAGTGCCACAAATTAATTTTTTCCGCTTCTTAAATTCTTGAAGTTTTTTGATGAAAATACCAGCCAAATAGAATTTATTTGCGAAAGAAAAAGCTTTTTCTTTTCTAAATTCGTTTCCTTGTTAAAGAAATACAGTGAGGTAATGGAGTAATGAGATTTAAGTTAAAGTAATGTTTTCACCTAGGAAGTACAAATTGAAACAATGAAGATTTATTTTGTTACCGTCGTCTTTATTGTAAAACAAAAATAATTAAACTATTAATAAAAATAAAATCGACGACAAAAACTAAAAGAAATCCCAAATATCTTCTGAACTCGATGCTAAGACAGGTTTATCTGTCGTAGTCCAATCGAAGAATAGTGCAGATTGTAATCTGCCTGGGCATTTTTGATACGCCGCCATTTCATTTTTGTCCGATGATTTATTTACATACTAGCTGTTCCCCGCGACTGCGCCCGCGTGGAATTTTTATTGCGATTGGATATCATGGGTTTTAATTTTTTTGCTTGGAACCTAATTCATTTCCTAAAATAAAAGTAGCCTAAGTTACTCCTTATAACATCAGGTATCTGCCAGTGAAAGTACCATTCAAATCGGTTCACAGATTTTTGCGTGATGCGTGTTCAGACAGACGTCGAGTTAGAGTTTTATTATAGTATAGGTAGATAAATAGATAGATTAGGAATTAAACTTAAAAACATCTCAGATTTTATGATTTTCGATAGATGTTACTGTTATCTATTTAAGTAGTAATTAGTTACTATAAACTTTATTAATTCCTACTAAAATGAAATAACGAAAGAACTAAAAATGAACGTTAGAATTTTCAATTAATTATGAATTTAATTATTTAAACATATAAATGTTATTTATTTATTTTATTTTATTTATTAGTAACTGGAGGTAAAATGTTACTACTTTTTGAATTTCACGCTAGATGGCACTGTTTTGAAAAAGTGAAACGAAGATTGTCGGCGTAGTTAAAATTATTACGCAACGGTTAAAACTAATTTTAGGCTTTATTTATAAATATGTAATTTATTTTTAAATAAAACACATCAATCATATGAAATAGAAATGTACATCTTGAGGAAGGAAAATACTTAACGCTCCTTTTTTGAAGTTCCGTAATCGGATAAAAAGTAGCTTATAAGTAGCCCCGGTTCCTAACTACCTACAAACAAAATTTCATGAAAATATATCCAGTAGCTTTTGCGTGAATCGTGAATATAAAGACAGACAGACAAAAATTCTAAAAAACAACTAATTTGGCTTCAGTCTCATTTACTTAGTCCCCTGGAATTGTTTTTTCCAGAAAATATTAGAATTACAGACACTACTTTTCTACAGATTTATTATATGTATAGAATAGATACATTTACGCGGCTTTCGCCAGCCGCACCTTAACCTACTGTCGCTGATATTACTATAGATGTTTTCGTATTTTTAATATTTATATATTCAAATATAGAATTAATATAAATACAGAAGATAAAAGTTATAAATTATCGTCCAAATCATGAAATGGCGGCATGCCAAGAAATGTCCAGGCAGAATACAATCTGCCCTATTCTACGATTGGACTACGACAGTTACACCGTTAACATAAAATACCAAGGCGACCTGCCTAATTCTAACGGTCGCACTACGACATGATAATTAAGAGTAAGGCACCAACTTCAGAAGATTATTGTCTGTTTTAGTTTTTGAAGTCGGTTTTCCTTTTAATTAAAAGTTAAATTATTTTACCCTTTTCCCTTTTGAGTGGTCTAAGGAATATCCCAAGTTCAAGTAAACAACTAAAATGTCGTTTAAATGGGTATTATACTTTATAATTTAGAGATCGAATTTTCTGTCATAAAAAAAGAATAATTTAAATCAGTTCAGCCCTTTCCGACAAATCAGTGAATATACATAAAAACATACGCGTCGAATATAGAACCTTCTTGTAGCTTCACGTGTATCTAGATAATGTAACGGAATCTTTTAATGTAATTTTCACCAACTTGTAGACGGCCGATTGACTTTGAAAACTCGTATCAAAGACCGATGACAATATAATAATTTAATAACCGATTCAACTCGGCTGGGCAGCTTTCGGAAGATTACGACACATCTTCTCGTCAGTTATACCTCAAAACCTGGAAACAAGATTGTAAAACCAGCGCGTGTTGCCAGTGATGACCTATGAATCTGAGACGTGGTCCTTCACTGCTGACCGTATGAGGAAGCTCAAGGTCGCTCAGCGAGCTATGGAGAGGGCTATGCTTGGGGTTTCTATGCGTGATAGACTTAAAAACGAGGATATCTGCAGTGGAACCAGAGTAACCGACATAGCCCAACGGATTAGTAAGCTGAAGTGGCAAAAGGTTCTCGAGTGGCAGCCTCGTACCGGCAGGCAAAGTGTAGGGCGTCCCCCCACTAGATGCAATGACGACCTGGTAAGACATGCAGGAAGTAGATGGATGCAGGTGGCTTAGGACCGTGCTGGTCGAGCACGAATGGGCCGACTAGTAAAGATCACGCTCTCCACCAGATACCAGCATGAAATAGCAGCTTATTGTCGCTGCGTTTCGTATTATGAGTGTGAGAACCGGAGACCATTATCTATTTTTTCTATTTTTTCTGTTTTTATTTGCATTATCTATCGCATTTACCACGGGGGTTGCTCTGAGGATTTGTTCGGATTAATTCCAGCCGCCATTGCGCCAAATTTATCACACATGATACCACACAACTCATGATACCATCTACACCATCTGGATGCCTGGCGGTATACCACTGTGCGTTTCACTAGGAGTTTTCTTCCTCGTACGACCTCTTTGTTCAATCGTTTACCACCGGCAATTTTACCGGACTGATACTACTTAGGGACTTATGTTAAGGCACCTGCAATTCTCCTGGTGTTGTCCTGGTG
>JAGSMP010004219.1:0-13115 GCA_029286625.1 Parnassius orleans
TGGGCCGACTAGTAAAGATCACGCTCTCCACCAGATACCAGCATGAAATAGCAGCTTATTGTCGCTGCGTTTCGTATCATGAGTGTGAGAACCGGAGACCATTATCTATTTTTTTCTATTTTTTCTGTTTTTATTTGCATTATCTATCGCATTTACCACGGGGATTGCTCTGAGGATTTGTTCGGATTAATTCCAGCCGCCATTGCGCCAAATTTATCACACATGATACCACACAACTCATGATACCATCTACACCATCTGGATGCCTGGCGGTACACCACTGTGCGTTTCACTAGGAGTTTTCTTCCTCGTACGACCTCTTTGTTCAATCGTTTACCACCGGCAATTTTACCGGACTGATACTACTTAGGGACTTATGTTAAGGCACCTGCAATTCTCCTGGTGTTGTCCTGGTGGAAGTCACTTACCATCAGGTGAGCCGCATGTTCGTATGCCCTCTCTCCTATAAAAACCCTTTTTATTGGAAATGAAGCATTCCATTTTAGTCCTCAGGGGTCACAACGGATTTGCGTTTAGATGCTTACTTAATCAAGGAGAGATGTAGATATGGGCCATAGCATCCACTTATCATCACTTGGACTGTGATCTTTTGTCACCCTTATTTCTATAATAAAAATGTACTGAATCCTATTTCCAACCTATAACTAAATCAATCGCAATGTCGTCATATTATACGTTATTGTAATGCCTAAGTCTATGTCGATTTATACTCCCGTCACGTCCGAATCACGGATAAGGCTATAATAGTAGAGGAAAGGGAATTCAATTAAGAGGGACACACCAACATCATGTAGGGACTAACTAATGGAGACCGGTCCAACAAACGTCTCGTTGAGTTGAATTAATGTTGGCTTGAAACTTTCTGCATATTAGACTTAGTTTTGCTAACTAAATGTATTATTTACACTTTGATTACAGTTCTGATAAAATATTGTTTGGTAATTAATAGTCTATCAACTTTTACTGTTACAAAAAGGCATCTTGGCAAGCCTATAGCAGTCTTATGTTGAATGTTTGAGTTTCCCAAATGCTTATAATGTTTATCTTTATTATCCTGTGTCTTTTATCACACACAAGCACAAATACAATTATAATAAGGATTTTTCTTATACAGGTACTGAAAACCATTTTATTTGGTTACCATGAATATCTGAGCTCCCGAAATTTTAGCTCCCATTGCTCAAAATTGACAAAAATTAAGGAAAAAGAAAATAATACCTAGTATTTGATAAAAATTTATTTAGTTAATACGCTAACAATGCCAACATAGTTTTTAGATTTAATGTAGTTTGTTTGTCCTAAATAAAAAAAATCTTTCACCAAGTATTGTGGATGATATGTTGTTGTAATTTATTATGAATAAAATATTTTATTCTATTCTATAGTCGTCAGAAAAACAAATTGAGTAAAATTCTTAAAATCCTTTACATTTTTTGTTTATACGACTTCAAAGTAAAAACACTCTCTAGACATCCGTTAGCAAGGATGGATGAAGGATACGGCATAGAGTATATTGGCAGAGGCATTATATAGCTATATTCGGTTTCTACAATAAATGACTTATTTCTACAGACCGAATATCGCTGTAGGTATTTAAATACAAACTTATTGAATAAAATTATTTTTTACGGATTTTATCGCGTTTAATTTACTATTTTAATTCCCGACGTTTCAACAAACCTATTACTTGAATATATTAAGGTCACAAAAACATTAATACAAAAGTAAAATTGCGTATGTAAAATTAAAATTAACAGAATGTATTTAATAGTTGACTTGCCATAGAATTCGCTCAAAATATCGTTATCAATTAATTGTTAGAGATTTTTTAGGAGGGATGAGTCGCTCGCGTCCGTAGGCTTCGACCACCTAACCCTAGGCCCACCATAGACTCGGCTCCTCGCCGTATGGTAGCGGCGTAAAATCTACCACCCCTTAGTTCGCACCATGACCCAACAAATCAAAGAAATGGCCCCGAGTTCCCGACGCCCCTTTAATGGGGCAGAGGTGCGAAGAATCTCCGGGAGAAAAACCGGCGACGAGGTTCGCCACCCGTCACGTTCTGTCTCCCGGAGGGGCGAAAAGTGGATTGCGGAGGCCCGTCTGGCTACGCTGAATGTATGTGGAGCAATGAATGATAAGATGATGTATGCGAAATGATGAATGATAGAGGGATAGATGTATTATGTGTAAATGAGACGAAACGAAAGGGAAAGGATGCCACCACTGCACATGGCATGTATACCGCTTACTGGTCTGGTGTAGACGAGACCGAGCGGGCATGCCAGGGGTCGGTGTCATCCTTTCAGACAGAATGGATCAATGTGTGAAAGAGTATGAATGTGTAAGCCCAAGACTTCTATGGATACGAATGAAAGTGGGCTTAAAGAAGTTGTTTGTGCTAGGGGTGTACGCCCCAGACATGTCTAAGCCCACTTATATCCGAGAGCAGTTTTGGGACATGGTAAGGATGGTGTTGATGAAATGTAAGAGAAATGAAAATATTATTATGTTAGGTGATGGAAGGGTTGGGGTGAAGAGGTCTGGTTATGAAAGGATATTAGAAACGTTTGGCGATGAAAGTGTAAATGAGAATGGCGAAGACCTCCTCGCCGTGTGTGGGGAAAATAATATTTTTGTGGCGAACACTTTCTTTCGCCATAAGAGAATTCACATGTATACATGGGAAAGAGGTGATGATAGAAGCATGATAGATTTCATAATTGTGGATGAAAGAATGCGGAGCGCAGTGGTAGATACAAGAGTTTACCGGAGTCCAAGGTAGGAACGGATCATTACCTGGTCTTATGCCGAATTAATGGTCTATTCAGGCGTTGGCGGCATCGGACATCTGTGTCTACCACTGCGTTACAGCGTATAAGAATATAGAGGTTACGAGATGAAGGTGTGAAAGAGAAGTATAAATGTAGACTGAGGGAAAATATAAGTGGTTTGAATAAATTATGTACGAGTGATTTAGACTTGAAGACTATATGGAATAATGTTAAGAAAGTTTTGGTGGATGCAGCCACCGAAGTATGTGGTGTAAGTAAGAGAACGAATGAAAGGAAAAATAATACGTTATTGTGGGATGATGAGGTACGGATGGAAGTTGAAGCAAAAAACAGAGCATGGCTAGATTTACTAGCAACGAAAGCTGGTAATTCTGGCGGTATGAATGATGAGATTGAAAGAAAAAAGGCAGACTTTAGACATATAAATAAGAGAGTAAAAGAAGTTGTTGAAAGGAAAAAGCAAGAGAGAACGATAAGAATGATAGAAGGATCTGATAACTTCCAGGTAAATATTAAAATGTTCTGGAAACTCGTAAGAACTGCTAGGGGAAATTCAAAACAGCTTCGAATTAATGCTACACGAGACGAGAATGGCTGTATGCTGAATGATGAAGTTTCGAATTTAAAGAGATGGAAGGAATACTTTGAAAGCGTGTTTATGAGTGAAGAGCCGTCTGAATATAGTGAAATAGAAATTCCGAAAGAAGTGGAGAGAGGTAGGGAGATAAGTGTAGATGAAATAAAGAAAGCAATGAAAAGCATGAAAGCAGGTAAGGCAGCTGGATATGATAGAGTATCACTCGAAATGCTAAGGTCTGGAGAGGGAGTGGTGGCAGGCCTGCTGTACACCTTGTTTAATTTATGTTGGGAATTGAAGCGGGTACCGGAAGACTGGTGCAAAGCCGTTATAGTCCCAACATATAAAGGAAAAGGGTCACAGCAGGACTGTAAAAACTACCGTGGTATCAGCTTGCTTAGCATTGTGGGTAAACTGTATGCTAAGGTGTTAATTGAAAGAGTTATGGCAGAAACTGATGGAAAAATTTGGGATGTGCAAGCCGGATTTAGAAAGGGAATGGGGTGTACGGATCAAGTATTTTCCATGCGCATGATTGTGGAGGAGTTTTTGCCAAAAACTAGAAAGTTTTTTATGCGTTCATGGAATTGGAAAGGCTTATGACAGAGTGGACAGGAATGTGTTATGGCAAACACTTAACTCATTTGGTTTGAGCGCTGGTTTGATACAGGCATTAAGGTCTCTTTATAGGGACTCTAGTGCTTGTGTCCGGATCAACGGGGTCTACTCGGACTAATTTAGCATCCAAAAAGGTGTCAGACAGGGCTGTGTAGCTTCTCGTGTCTGTTTAATCTATTTATGGACAGCTGTTTGCAAACTTTGAAAGTTGAAGAATGTGGTTTGAGAATGGGTGAGTTAACCGTCAAATGCCTTTTGCACGCCGATGATCAAGTCATATTTGCATCGTCGGCGGCCGAGTTGCAAATGATGGTTACTTTAATGAACTGGTCATTAAAAGAAAGGGGTATGAAAGTGAACGCAAGTAAGACGAAAGTGATGGTTTTTGAAAGAGAAGAAAGTAAAACGTTATGTGAAATAAGAATAGAAGGGGAGTTGATGTAGCAAGTGGATGAATTTGTATATTTGGGATGTTTATTTAGCAGGGATGGTAAAAATGATAAGAATATAGAACGACGAGTGAACGCAGGAAATAGAGTGAAGGGGGCTCTACACGCTATTATGAAGAATCAGAATGTGTCAAAAAAGGTACGTTTGGCAATTCACAATGCTGTGTTAGTCCCTACTTTAATGTATGGTAGTGAAAGTTGGGTGTGGCAGAAGAAGCACGAGAGTAGAATAAATGCTGTAGAAATGCGGTCATTAAGGAGTATGTTAGGGCTGAATCTGAATGACAGGGTGAGAAATAGTGTGATAAGAGAAAAGTGTGGTTTGCAAGATGACGTTGTGACCAGGATTAAGAAAGGAATGCTTCGGTGGTTTGGTCATGTCAGGTCATGTGTGCAAACCATCAAATAAATTCCGAATAATTGATGACTAGTTTATAAGGTTTTATAAACTAGTAGCTGACCGTAGTTGCCGGTGTAAAATATCAACTGCTATTCTTTCTACATATATATACATACCTATATGTGCTGTGACGATGATGATGATTATGTCGCAAAACTAGTGAATTACTTCCTAAACTAAATTTAAGAAAAAATTTTTGACTTAATATAAATCAGGAAAATATTTATATTAAGTCAAAAAATTATTTAAAATAAAGAAATGCAAATCAAATAAGTTACGGTTGAGAAAGTAAGTGAAGTTTTGGTTATAATGATATGGAAGTAACTTTTAATGTTTATTTTAAGCTGTTGTGTGTGCCCAAAATAAACATTTACGTAATATATACTAAGTACTATCACATATTCTGTGATACTACGTACTATAACGTACAAGACTTGTTTGTATGAAACAAGTGTTTGAGTCCACGGGCTGTTACTCAATTAGTCTGTGCCAGGCGCTTGTCGCAACGTGACACGCTTGAGGGCAAACATAAGTCTAATAAAAATGTCTTCATGCGCATTAAGGTGTTTAACCCAATCAAGGAAAAAAAGTTAAGGTCAAGAAGTAACTTCTTGCACTTATTTATTTATTTATTTTTAAAGAAGACCGAAGGTACAATCTGCCACTTTGTCTTGCGTATGTGGACTATGAGAAAGCCTTTGAGTCCGTCGAAATTTGGGTGGTACTTCAGTCCCTTCAGCCAAGTTGGATGTCGTTATATCAAAGTGCTGGAGTGTTTGTACAGTAGCGCTACGATGGCTATCCGAGTACAGAACCAGAGTACGAAACCTATCCAATTGCAGAGAGGTGTAAGACAGGGTGACGTTATATCCCCGAAACTCTTCACCGCTGCGTCGGAACACGTTTTAAAGCTAATGGACTGGAAAGGAAACGGTATTAACATCAATGGCGAGTACTCACTCACCTTTGATTTGCCGACGATATAGTCCTTATGGAAGAATCGCTGAAAGACCTAAGTACTTTGTTTAATGACGTCAATAGTGTCACTCAATGCCTAGGTCTTAAGATGAATATGGACAAAACAAAGATAATGTGTAACATCCATGTCACACCTATGCCAGTAGTTGTTGGGAGCACTAAGCTCGAAGTTGTTGATGAGTATGTTTACCTGGGACAAATAGTCCGACTAGGTTAGTCCAACTTCGACCAAGAGGTCAATCGACGAATTCAATACGGCTGGGCAGCGTTCGTGAGATTACAACACATCTTCTCGTCAGGTATACCTCACAACTTGAAAACGAGACTGTACAACCAGTGCCTGTTGCCAGTGATCACTTATAGATCTGAGACGTGGTCCTTCACTGCTGTCTATGAGAAAGCTCAAGATCGCTCAGTGAGCTGTGGAGGGTTATGCTCAGGGTTTCTCTACGTGATAAACTTAGAAATGAGGTTATCTGCAGTAGAACTAGAGTAAGCGACGTAGATCAACTGATTATTAAGCTGAAGTGGCTATGGGCTGGCCACATATCTCGAAGAACCGACAACAAATGGGGAAGGGAACAAGATTCTCGAGTGGCATCACGTTCTGGTAGGCGAAGTGTGACGAACTGGTAAGACGTGCAGGAAGTCAATGGATGCAAGTGGCTTAGGACCGTGCTTTGTGGCATTCTTTGAAGGAGGCCTATGTTCATTAGTAGACATGTGAAGGGCTGTAATGATGAATGATAATGATGATCGTCACCTTGTGAAAATCATTGCGGGATATATGACTCCTCGTTATAGAGCATATTCGCCTTATTCGCCACGCTTAGCAGGCGGAATGACGGTCGCAGTATCGCATCGTTGACGATGATTTTCGTCGCTGGTTTAGGTATTATATGTACGTTAAGCACAACGGCGAAAGTCGTAATCATTCTGCGATTTCCCATAGTCGCATCTTACAACATTTTTCATAATTCTCACGGGATAGGAGATAAAGAGGATTTGTATTATCGCTTTAAAGTTTATTTCCGTGTCTATAAATATAGACACTTCAAATAGTGCATGTATATAGATGATTTTAATCATTTATAACGTAACCTACGGGATAATGAAGAAAGAGGATTTATAAAAATCCTTCCTTAAAAGGGATACTCTACAAAATTTAAGCTTTCTAGGTAAAAGGGTTTGGGCTGGGCTTTGATGAGTCAGTGAGTGATTACAGAGAGTGAGTGAGTGAGCGAAATGAGTGAGACTCCTTCGTCATTTTATATATATTTTGTATTGTAAGATGTAAAATATAACTTAAATAAACCGACTTTAATCATCATTGGATCTGGTTGAAAAAATGGGGCCACTGTTAACTCGGATAATATATTGTTTTGCCTTTTCCGGGAGGTGGCGCGATAAGTTTTGTTCCGGATTCACTCCGGACGCTTAACAGCGTAAATATAAAATTAATAAGAGCTCGACCACAACCGGAAACTTGGGTATAGTTTTTGTTATTATCTATGTTGTTACTAAGCCAACATAATATTATATTGTTATAATGAGTCATTTAAGTCTGTAAATAAAGAATTTTTTAACAATTTGACTGCAGCTTATCGGATTCTAGCATAGCTATGTACCATCGTCTCGAAAAAATAAAATATATTCGGTGAAAATGATCTCAATATAAATCTATCTTGAAGTTGGCTTTTACTTTTTATTAAGAGTTAATTATTTTAGTTTATTTAATAATTTCGTCATGCCATGGGATATGCCAGGAAGATCTAATGGCTTCTGATAGATTTCCATACCGGCGACTAGTAGCAGCATCAAAATCTGTCTGTCAAGAGGGCGATCAAGGCAAATCCTTCCTACAACGTCTGCCTATGTAGGGACCAGGTGTAGTAGACTTTTACGAGCTGATGAGGAAGAAGGATAAACCGTCACCGAGAGGTTTTACCCATTTTAAGCCACATATACATTTCTTTGGTACTTAACATAATTACGATCGAAGTACCTAATACATGTAAAATAATGTGAAAATAATAACAGAACGAAGGTTCCCTCCAAGCAGGAAACTAAAAAAATGGTATTTAGGAACCGGTGCGTTAAAATTACATTTATAGTAACTAGAACTGGAAGCGTATTGAAAAGTGAAATCAGTATTAGGACGGTAACGAAATTTGGATCCGGTTTCAATCCCTAACGAAGACCAATTACTTACTATTAGATTAAAAACAAAAAGTCGATTTAATGATATTCAAATTCACAAAAAATGGAGTGTTTTTTTTCGCCATTGTTGTCTGGAAGTTAGATTACCTCGTGGTGATGCATGCGACTATTGGATGTGGACTGTGGATCTTCTTTTCCATAATATTGTTACGGCAGCCAGTTGCGTATTATGTCACGTTGCACGAGAATGTTCCCGACGATAAGGCTAATGGCCGAATTTCGGTCATGGTGGCCAGGCTCAATTGAGACTAGTCATCGGCGCAGGTCAGGATTATGGTGCCCAAGTGAATGCGCAAGCACAGGTGCACTCTCTATTCCCTCTTTCTTATAGTACGATGGGACGGTAAACCGACACGACCGGAGAGAGATCAGGCGCAGAACCAACGGCTTTACGTGCTTTCTGAGGCACGGGGGTGAGACACCGCCAAATTCCTATCTCCGGGCAGACGCTTAAAATTTCTTGACTGAAAAAACGCAATAACTGATTTTTTTGGCCCGACCCGGGATTCGAACCCGGGACCTCATAATAAACGCGACTTTACAACCACTAGACCAAAGAGGCAGTTTCTCTGTAAAGTAATAAATTATCGAGTATAAAAGTGTGTGCCTGGGATCGGAGAGTTAATTATTTCGGGAACGCGAAAGTAAACATTACTTCGGGAACCGATGACGAGCAATCAACCTACGACATCTGCGATTGTTAAGGACCTCACCGAAGAAGTGTGTGGAAAAATACATCAATTTTTCCTCTCTCTCATCATGAACTTTTAAAATGATTAAATTACATCAATATAAAAACATTGTTACGTAATATAGTAACTTTTTGTCGGTTAAATCACGTATGCTTCGGTTCTTTGAAGGATAAAGTTGTAATAAACTATCGGACAAACTTCCACATCACTGGCTGTCACGTAAAATACATTTATTTTTGTAAACCTTGAAAGTTACATGATCTTGCTCAACGTGACGCGAATTGTGGTTTGGTGTATTCTTATTTAAATATTTATACAGAGTTGGAAATATTTTAGAATTAATATTAATAATAAATTTCATAGTTTTGGTGGCAAATAATTCATTATGCCACTTCATTCCCTAGTTGTCCTAAGAGGCGACTAAGAGAATACCGAGAAGACCTGATGATATTCAAAAGATTGCGTTTAAATCATCTCGGCCATGGGAAGCAGCGTCAAAGATATGGCTAACCCAGCGGTACATGTAGTTTTATTATACAGGGTTATTTTTCAAAGACTAGCCAAATTTTATATTTAAGCTCAAATAAATAAATTATTATATATCGATATTACAATTTTTTGAAAATACGAGTAAATAAGGCTTCTAATTTGATTTGTAATCATCCCAAATTGAATGTGACTTATGGGCAACAAGTACGCTTACGCGCGCTCCTGCGTGTGTTATTCAATTCACGTTTTTGTTTCTCAAGTTTTTGCCTACTGTTTACTTTCTTAGTAACACGCTTACTACTAATACTTAAGTTAACAACTACATGACGGAAATTATGATTCCAATTTTTCCTTCACACTTTTGACGTGTTTAGGATCGTCATAATAAATAAAATTAAAAAATATATTTTTGCTTATAAACGACGTAACCGACGACTGTCATTATTATGGCGTACGAGGGTGACACTGAAAGTTCTTAGAAAATAAAAAACTGAACAAACTAGCATACTAGCACTTATTAAATAACCGTTTATTCACAACGTAAATTCAAAGTAGCGGATCGGAACGCGAACGCGCGGTTTCACGGCGTCGGAAGGTCGGATCGACTAGCGAGGCGGGGGAAATTGAGCCGGTTGCTCCTGCGCAGCTGAGGGCTTCCGAAGATTGGCGAACGGTCGAACAGCTAGGGCTGTGTCGCCACAATCTTTATGCATAGACGAGCACGTTTTCTTAAACTATTTTTACACTTATTACCTCTGCTAGAGCACTTTTAACTTCCGTGGACGCAGCAATAATTTTACTGTGACGGTTTTCATAATTTTGGGTCTCTTCGGCGTAAACACGACTCTTTATTTCACCCCACAGATTAAATACTAACGGTGAAAGTTTCGACGAGTTTCCAAACCATAGTAAAGAGCCTCCGTGCGCAATCCACCTATCTTCATATTCACTATATAAGTTATCGCTCACTGCACTTGAATAGTTTGATTAACTATCAATTGTTCTTCGATCGGTAGGTACACGTACGTTAATTTCTTGCCACGGTAAAGACTCACTTTCGTATAATATTTGCGAACCACGTAAACTTTCATTGCTTAAAATGTAATATCGCACCATTTCATAGTTTCATAGTATCCGCGGTTCGAATATTTTCGTTCCGTCATTGGTAATAAAGCGTACGTAATGAGGTCACGGTAAACACTGTTAGCTGTCGGCCGGGCGAGTGGACGTAGGTACTTAGCGGTGTAACGGTAAGTGGAAGGGAAGGGCGCGGGAAGACGCGCGACAAGGTACCTTACGAATGCGTGCGTGCGAAAAATATAGTAGGCGTAGATATTTATGAATGACAATTAGTTAAAATAATGCATTACCACGCATTCTGAATTTAAAAGATAAAAAGGACAGAATGTATGAGATTTTTTTAATAAATTTTTCTTCACCATTCGCCAGTATTACTTATTCTGAACTTTCTCCACAAATTTGGGCGTATATTGTAAAATACCCTGTATATTCTGTGCCATCGGATGGTTCAAAAAATTTAACGCCTTGTGCATACTTAGGGGGCATCAATTATTTACGTGAGTTGTTCGGGGAGGGGGGGGGTCGAGCCGAATCTCACCCAATCTCACGTGGAGGAGAGGGAGGGTCACAATACACAATTTTTTTCCGCAAATAAATATTGTAAAATTTAGAAAATATTGTGTTAGATTAAGTAAAATATGGCTAAATCCTACACAATAATGTGGCGGCGCTGTCGTCGCGCCACAAGCGAAGTACATCGAAGCCTAAATCGCGCTATCAAAATTCGAATTAAAACTGTATATATACAATATCTCGAACTACCACTGGGCGTTGGCCGCTCCCGGGCAGAACACCTTGCCCGGCGGAGATCTCCCTTTCCTTCCACCCGCCAGTGGTGACCAACCGACGTGATATGAACACGCAACCAAAACCTTCGGAAAACTACCTTCAAATCCTCGTCATCGTTCTCAAGTAACCCATTCATTCGCTCCCGAGCAGATATTGTCTGCAGTCTTCACATCCTGCAAAGCCATCTAGCTTTACAAGGTTCATCGCAGCACTGGAATAATGCTTCCTGTTCCCAAGCTACTCTCTGCGCTACAGTGTTCGGCACGGCTCTGAGCCTTACTGCTCGCCTCTGCTTCACAGCACTCGCAGATTACTTGCCTTCTTCTCGACTCACCGCAGACTACAAGGCAATTCCCTGGCACTGCACATTCGTCGACATCTAGACTGCACTATCGACCTCCGGTCTGAGTAGGGGGTGATGTGGCGCTGTCGTCGCGCCACAAGCGAAGTACATCGAAGCCTAAATCGCGCTATCAAAATTCCGAATTAAAAACAGTATATGCAATAGCTCCGTACTACCACACGGAGCGTTGGCTCGGGCAGAACACTTGCCCGGCGGAGATCTCCTTTCCTTCCACCGGCTACAATAATATTTATCGGTTATGCGGACTCCACAAATAATATTAAAATAATTAAGCAAATTATGTTTTTTTATTAAATAAACCCAACGCAGCAAGCACAGATTTACATGTTTACACTAAAATAACGCATTTTGAAGATCGATCGAGTTAGGAGATCGAGCCATATCTCACGACATCTCACCAGGGGGAGCGGGAGGGTAGAAAACTCGTCAAAATCGCCTCACGTAATTAATGTACGCCCCCTTATTTATATCACCCTTTGGTCAAAACTTTGTAATTTAAAAAAAAATCTTGATCTCGATCGAACCTCGAGCGTTTATGCCACAAGATATATTTTATTAAGTATTATAATTCACATTTTACAAACACTTGGTGTGTATATTTTTTGATCTAGTTAATTTATCAAAGACTAAGAAATTATAATTATATAAAAGGTAAAAAAATTTGCATTTCGATGAACGCGAACAGTATTTATTTTGTTAATTTGGAATTTCTACCGTATCGTAAAGGGCTTTATATTGCACGTCATATTATGCACACAAATAAATATCTATTCCCAAAACAACTAGTTGCAGGTCATCAGATTTGCCAACTTTTTATCGGCCTCAAGAAACAAACGACCATGAAATAAAAAAATAAAAATCCCGCTTTCAACCTGGCACCCTAGTGCCAGCTCCTTTCACTTGACCGTATCCAGCGCAGAGCGGTTCGAATTGTCGACGACCGAGATCGGCTCGATACACTGGCGCTGCGTTGGGATGTTGCATCCCTTTGCATTTTCTATCGAATCTAACACGGGGAGTGCTCTGAGGAATTGTTCGGATTAATTCCAGCCGCCAAATTTCACGACCGCACATCGCGTCAAAATTCACGATACCATGCTCACCATCTGGATGCTTGGTGGTCCACGACTGTGCGTTTTACTAGGAGTTTTCTTCCTCGTACAACTTCTCTGTGGAATTGTTTACCACCGGCGATACTTCCGGACCGATACGACTTATGGACCTTCAAGAAAAGAGCTTACACCTTTCTAAAAGGCCGGCAACGCATCTGCAATTCCCCTGGTGTTGCGGTTGTTCATGGGCGGCGGTAGTCACTTACCATCAGGTGAGCCGCATGCCCGTTTGCCACCTCTTCTATAAAAAAAATTTAGTATATATTTCATACCCATTATATTTGTCGTAACACTATCCTTTGTTTCCATTGTAGTAGAAGTCCTTTTACAAAGTAATAAGAAGCAAGAAAGTCTTTCCAATAATGCACCCATGCCTATAGGTACTGAGAAGATTTTCCTATATTTACCACGAGGCGGATTGGTTAGTGTAGAACCGATACTGTTAATGCTGCCCCTCATCGCAGTCTATCAATTTTGTATGTAACGGTTTTTGATAGATTGTTGCCATCCATCTATCTCCAGACGTTCGCG